>JAFVLL020001055.1:0-13442 GCA_021397915.2 Tor tambroides | reverse complement strand
CTTAATTTCGCACCATCCCTTCCCCCAACACTCTCACACCTTCTCTAAGTATTTAATCCCCAACCCCTTTATAATATGTGTTCAACTACTGAATGGATTTGCAGTGACTGCAGCACATTTGATGATAATAATTCAGAAAAAAAGGAGTTATTTTAGGAGATGTAAGCTGAATGGAGAGAAGCAGAGACATGAAAATGAGCTCTAAACAGCAGCCTGTACGTACAGATGGCTCGACTGAACCGCTTTCAAAGAAATAATTCATGCTGCTTCTATAATAAGAGCAACTGGACTCCATCAAAGTGCAATGCAAAAACAATTACAGATGATCAAGCGAGATGAATCTCAGTTAAAGAATTTTAACAGGTGCAGGGATAGTAGGGATATTGTTGTACTTACAGTGCCCTTTCATCCCAAATGTTAATATTTTAGCAAACAAGATTTTGAATTTGAACACTGGATTCCTATGGAGAAGTTCACACACATCCTTTAAAGAAACAGTTCACACAAAAATGAAGATTTGCCAAAAACGTACTCACCCTCAGGTTATCCAAGATGTAGATGAGTTTGTTTCTTCATCTGAACAGATTTGGACAAATGTAGCATTACATCACTTGCTCGCCATTAGAGTGAATGGGTGCCGTCAGAATGAGAGTCCGAACAGGTGATAAAAACATCACAGTAATCCACAAGTAATCCACAGCACTCCAGTCCATCAAATAATGTCAAAAGCATTGTGTTTCTAATAAACAAATAAATCAATAAGACGTTTTTAACTTAAAACCTTTGCTTGAGTCCTTTATTCATAATATTGCTTTTTCCAATGAAAATTCATCTTGTCTGAATCAGGAGCGACATATGCACAGATCAAACACTGTTTACCAGTGAAAACAGTTCTAAACAAATATAGCAGTGCATTTTTTTTTTTTTAGAGATGACTTTTTCACTCAAGGAAGCGTTATTATGAATTATGGACCCATATGTTGGCCATAAACAACAGTTGAAAACCCTTAATGATGAATTTGTTTCTTACAAACATGCAGATTTTCACTTCACAAGACATGTACTGGTGGACATTTTTTGGGTAACCTATTCCTTAAAAAAAACAAGATTTTTGTTTCTGTTAAATATGTCAAATTGCATTATTTGTGTAGCTTCTGCAATTTGTCTGATAGATGTAAAGCTGCCGTCCAAGCACAAGTGCTAAATAAATAATATGGTGTTCATGAACATCTTTAACTACAGGCATAACCTGTGATAAGCAAGTTATTTGCATAATATATTCAGTATTTGGCCTGTTTAAGAAAAATCTCCATAAATATTCTTTTGTCTCTGCTACACAGTTACTTACATCAGTTTGCTCCATCAACATTCTTTCATCACACTTATATATTTGAAACATGAATCATTATTAATTTAATCATTTTTATCATTGCAGTTAACACATACAGCTCCCTTTAAATGTAAAATATAAAGTGCATACAGTATACCTACAGTATACACCAAACCTGGCAGATTTCTTTCTCGTATAAAAACACAGACTCTATATTTCTCAAAATACATCTACAGTAAACACATTAAACACTGAACTTTATGGAAACCTAATAACTAAACATTATGTTAATACAAACACACTTTATGGCTTTAATCTCACTTTATTTATTGATTTTGCCACTAACATTCAAGGGTTCCATCAGCAAATTACTTTAGTTATGCTTCAGTGTTGTTTATAATATAAATAATAAAAGTTCTTACTTAATTATAATAATAGGTAATTTCATTTTATCCCTCAATTTTAGGATACAGTTGTATCGATCACACTGCAAACAATAATATGTCAAGTATGTTTGAGTTTATTATGTTACAATTCTATATTAATAAATTTATTTTAGAATACACTACAAAATGTATACATGGACAACCTCCCTTTCTATCCTATTGTACCTTTTATTGCTTGTATGAGTGATTAAGCATATTTTGTCAGTTATTGTATACTTTAAATGAGCTTGTCACTCTGGTAATTCCTTAAATAAACATTTCAGGCCTTACATGGTTTACTCTGGACTAGAACATGTTCCTATATCAACATCCATTGATGTTTGATTTATATGTCACATGGTGTGCATCTTCAGTTAAAGTATAATATTTGTAGTAGCAGCCTTAATATGCACATTGTTATGAAAATGGGATGGTGAAGCTTGTGTATTAAAGTTTGAATCCTTTATATTCACCATTGTGTTCATGAGCAACACACTAAATTTAAGGCTACATTCCACTAAAAATGAATCCTCTGTTTAGCATTGTAAAGCAGCTCTACAGAAGAGATGCTTTACAGTGGAACTGAATTTGTTTCATAACTAATGAACTTTACAACATCGACACTGTTACTGAACTGAGTTGAATCAACACTGAACTGACTGGAGCTGAATTATGACACTGTTGTCGTCTGTAGAGCTGCTTTATAGTTAAATTGAATTTGTTTTGATTAACTTTGCAACACTGACACTGTTACTGAACTGAATCAATATTAAATTAAGCTAAATAATGGCACTATGATCTTCGTTAGTGCTGCTTTACAGCTAAAGTTGATGGATTCTGCAACATTAACACTTACTTACTGTTATTTTCTATTTCTCTGAAGCTGCTTTGAAACAATCTATATTGTATAAAGTCCCCAAAGGACATTCTACTGACTGTAAGTGACTTTGCAAGTACTTGTCAACTTATTCTACTAATCCCAACCTAGCAATCTACTAATACTCTACTAATAATTAAGTTAATATGTAGCTGCAAAGTTACTTAGTCAACAGAATGCCTAAAGGGACCATAATTAGCCATTAAAGGTGCAGTAAGTGATTTCTGAGAAAGGCTGTTGATATTTGAAATCACCAAAACAAACACGGCCTTACCTAAAAGGATCAAACCCCTATCTTGATATCTCTGCCCCCAAATTCTCAAACATGCTATGCAACACAGTCATGTGAGGACACGCCCTTACTGGTGATTGGCTACAAGTATGTTTTGGTACTCGGTCTGGTCTACTATCAACAGTGTTTCTCTGAAATCGCTTACTGCAGCTTTAACTACAAAACAAATTATTAGTGATGCACCAATCATGATTTTCTAGTGCCAATTACGTGGATCCAGGGTATGAACTCAAAACGAAACAACTGCCATGAATCTTGTATGATTTTTTTTTTTTAAATATTAATAGTCCATTTTTGAGAATTGATACAGTATCGCAAAACAAAATATTGTGATACTCACGTGTATCGATATTTTCTTACACCCCTAAAAGACACCTGCACAGCACACAGATTAAATGAAAATGTAAATTCACCCCCTGACAGTAGGTGGTGCTTATGAAAAAGTAGTGATATAGCATTTCCTACAGTGTTTCCATTGTAAACAAAGCATAGCTATGCTTATGAACACTGTTTTATATAATTAAAAGAAAATGCCATCAAAACTTTTCTGAAGACAGTCAATTCCCTTCAGTGGTACATTCAAACAACCCCACCATCCCCAATTCAATATTTATATTTTTCTTCCCATATTTTGTGCATCGTGAACAGTGAGCTAGCAGTGCAGTTTGTGTGCATTTCCAGAATAGAGATCGGGCAAATTAAAAATAAATAATGGCTGGTCACCGATCGTACATCTGGTTACAATTTGTGACCGATGCATCTCTACAAATTATGAGATTGATTATTGACAACACTAAAAATAACGAGTTACCTCCATTATATTTTCTAGGATATGGTCATGCGGCCCCCAGCACGGATGGTGGGAAGGTGTTCTGCATGTTCTACGCTCTCCTGGGGATCCCCCTCACCCTGGTGATGTTCCAGAGTCTGGGTGAACGCATCAACACCTTCGTCAAGTACCTGTTGCACCGTCTCAAAAAGTGTCTTGGCCTTCGGAACACCGAGGTCTCGATGGCCAACATGGTGTGCATTGGCTTAATATCCTGCATGAGCACCTTGTGCATGGGAGCAGCGGCTTTCTCCCGCTATGAGGACTGGAGCTTCTTCCACGCGTACTATTACTGCTTCATAACCCTCACCACCATTGGTTTTGGGGACTATGTAGCCCTGCAGAAGGATAATGCATTACAAACCAACCCCCAGTACGTCGCGTTTAGCTTCATGTACATCCTCACGGGACTCACGGTCATCGGCGCCTTCCTGAACCTGGTGGTTCTGCGTTTCATGACCATGAACGCCGAGGATGAACGGCGCGACGCCGAACAGCGTACGCTGCTGTCCCGAAACAGGCAGACCGGCGGCACCGGAACCAACCACTGCATGTCCGACCCGCCATCTTCATCCACTGCGGGCCACGGAGGCGGCTCCGGGAAAGGGTTGTGTAACGTCTACGCCGAAGTGCTGCATTTTCAGTCCATGTGCTCTTGTCTCTGGTACAAAAGCCAGGAGAAGATGCGCTACTCGATTCCCATGATTATCTCCCACGATCTGTCCACTTCAGACACCTACATGGAGCACAGCGAGACCTCCGACGCCCTCCACTCCAACGGCTGCGTGTGCAGTGCCTTGCAGGAGCACTCGGCCACCAGTTCGGTGTACACGGGCCTGCTCAGCCCAGCACATTACCAAAGACTCTCCAAACGCCGCAGCTCCATCTAGAGGGCTGGAGGATGTATTGCATGTGAATCTCTTTCGCCTTATGGAACCAACCACTGTTATACTTGAGGTTGAAAAAACGCTGCTTCAAAGCTGCTCAGATCCTCTGTTAGTCGAATATATGTAATGTAGTGATAGACGGGGCAGGGCAGCCTGTCAGCAGGTGCTGCTTGAGGACCGGGGACGTAGCAGCGTGCAATAGGGTAAACCAGGGTAAAGACTGTATTATTTGATGTACACTTTGAGGATTTCGAGAAAAGACAAAACTCAAACTGCTAGCTCTTCACTGAGCTCAAGGGTAAATAGAAACAAATGCAGGTCTTTCAAAACCAACAAGTCCCAAAGTGTCACCCTCATCTGGTTTTGATTTGAATAGATAGTTCTTGTGATGCAACCATTTCTGCAGTGAATACTTTATTATCTTTGCAGGAGTTATCATAGTAATTAAACAAATAAAATATTAAAAAGCAATTATTTTATATGATAACTTTGCTAATGATTAGCATAGACCTTAGTCAGGGAAGTGCCATATTTATTTTCTGATAGGAATAGAATGCTGCAGTGATGACATATTTTTTGTAGGCCAATCCGAAGCTTAGCTGGTTCCCTCGACATTTTGTTCATCATGATAATCTTCACAAATTAATACAACTTTTATGAATTTTGAGGCCTAAATACCATCACCAGAAGTAAAAAGCTAAATGTAGGCTACAAATGAACTAAATACTTAACGTCACCACCAACAAGTGTCCGATTTCTTTTTTTTAAAATATTTTCCTTAAAAGTTTGATTCGAAATAGTTTGCAAGAGTACGATTATAAACACAACATGGCTGCGAATCAGTAACTTCTGCAGTCCCATTTACCTCTTGTTAGCATGCAGCTTTTTAAGGCAAGTAAAAAAAAAAAAACACATGGGAGTATTAAGGGCTAAGTATACTTTGTTTTTGTACGTGTACGCTAGCGTATGAGTACAGTCGAACGCGTAGCCTATACTCCATTTGAAGTTGTGCGCGAACGCGGGCGGTCGACACATGCGCTCTAGAAAGCTTCATCCATGTTCAGTGTCTGCTCTATTTTTCCCCGTTAAGTCACGACTGATAACAAATATTTTTTAAATCTTTTAAACCAAAGCCGAGCTGTCTCATACCCTCTCACTCACAAGCGCTTGTCAATGTGAACGTTTGTTGTTGCAGTCTCCGCTATTTTGTTGTCGTTGTCCGTCTCGGCGCGGGCCCGGGACAGTGTTGCCACCATGTGGAAAAACTGATTACTGCAAAATAACTTCAGTGCGCATGTGCAACCTGACCAAAGTACGTGCGGTTACAAAAATCGGGTGGTGTGCATACAGTACGCGCGTACTGTTCTGATGACGCAATTCGCGTCACGCGCACTGTATTCTGTCCCTCGCGTAAAAAGTGACGTATACTTTGGGCTTTACTGATGTAGTTTATGTCTTAGAATAAAATGTGAAATTATCTTGAGCTTGAGTTAACCACAGACCATATTTCATACATTTAACCAAAAACCCGTTTAAAAAAAAATATTGTCTTCTTTAGAACCATGGAACAGGAAGTGCTAAAAACTTTGTTTACAGGTTTTGGCCTACAAAAATATGTCATCCCTTCAGCAATCTTTGAAAACAAGGCTGTGAGGGATAGAAGTACAGTGTGCTCAATGGATTGTAATGCTGTTGAACAACATGCATGGTCACTGATGAAAAACATTCAGCAAACAGAAACTCAAACACAAAAGAGTTTTAAAAGTTGTGAGTTGTGAAAAGTGTGTGCTGTTGTAAAGGCTATAAGTATATTCCTGTACAGCCTTGTGTTCATCCATGTAAAATTCAGTATGGTGTCTCACCTAACTAAGGTCTATTCACTTTTCGTTTTCTTCAGCACTCAAACTCACATTCACAATGAACTGTATTGTTCATCTATCCACATGTTCCCCTTTTCTGTATTTATATCCACTATTATTTTAATCCATCACCATGTTTGTCTGAATAAATGTTTGCATTATAGCTATTGTAACATCTCATTTTTTAAATTATACTGGAGTATATAATTATATAGGATTATATTGTACTTGCAGTTGCACTTTAGATGAAAAATATTAGCTTCAGGGCTGTAGCCATGAGTGCACAGATTATCTCTTAAGGTCAACATGAAATCCGAAGAGACCCTATTTACTTTCCTAAAATACATTCCTGGTGTTATAGTGCACAATTCATCATGTTATTCCAAAGGAAGAAAATGTAATCTTTGATTAAAATTTATATAAATAAAAACTTCTAAAATAAATTTTAAAAAAAATTTAAAAATGAAACCAACAACCATTCAAATATTGACAGGGCTCAAATATATTGCCAATTTTGTTCGTAATGTCTTAATAAAATCTTTTAAATAGTTAATGAGACAATTTGAACATGATATCCTAATAGTTCTCCCAAAACTTAAAATTTGCTGAAAATTTACTCACCCTGTGGTCATCCAAGATGAGTTTGTTTCTGAACAGATTTAAAGAAATGTAGCGTTACATCACTTGCTCACCAATGGATCCTCCTCTGCGGTGAATGGGTGCCATCAGAACTAGAGTCCAAACAGCTGACAAAAACATCACAATAATCCACAAGTAATCCACACCCCTCCAGACCATCAATTAACATCTTGAGAAAAGCTGTGTTTCTAAAACAAATCCATCATTAAGACACCTTGATAGATTTGTTTTTGTTTATTTGTTTTTTGTTTTTTACCTAAAGACACAGCTTTTCAATTCACAAGACATTATCTGATGGACTGGAGACATGTGGATTACTTGTGGATTATTGTGTTGTTTTATCAGCTGTTTGGACTCTCATTCTGACGGCACCCATTCACTGCAGAGGATCCATTGGTGAGCAAGTGATGTCATGATTTTATGATAATCTACATCTTGGATGGCCTGAGGGTGAATAAATTTTCAGCTAATTTTCATTTTGGGTTAAGTTTGAACATGACCTTCAGCCTCTATATCCCAAGCATTCTCCATTTGGCTACGGAACTTCACCATCTAAGCAATTTTCAATAGATAAAAACCCATCCAGCATAATGTTCTCATATGCTTTTAACTTGGAAATACACCACATTACAGAAGTAACGGATTGCAAAGTGTAACTGAACAGCAATAGTGTTTTTATTATATATTTTTGTCAGTACACAAAATTTGTAACCTTGTATAACTGCATTAGGTCTAAAGATGTTGATATTTGAAGATTGACTAAAATTGAAATTTTTTAGCATCAGGTTTGAAGGCAAGTTTTGTATATTTACATACATAAAGCCGTATATTAAAGAGCACAAATCGTCTCCCATAAAACTGCACTTTTAAAATCCAAAATACTCAAAATAACATCACTTTTTTTTTTTTTTAACTGGATATTTAATTTAGTTAAACTTTACTTAGGTGTAAACATCAATGCTTGTACTATTCTAACATTGTATGCATTTGCAATTTTAGAGCAACTAATCAAAAGTCACTGCTTTCCCTTTAATGGCCTTGAACTGTCATCACAACTGTTTTCTAATCTAAACTCATGTCCTAATCAAGATTTGGCAATCCAAAGTGGAATAAAATGTGCGTATAGATCATGTGGGCCTGTCATTTCTCATCTTAACTTACTTAGAAATGTCAAATGTGCTTGTTGTTGCTACTTTTAGCACATAGGAAATATAATCTAAGCAATATGTCAGGAAATCATGTATAAATGTTTATTGTATTAACGTCCTAGTTTCACATAGTTACATATTACAATATCAGTAACCCATCATTTGGTGCTTGTCACATTATGTTTATGAAAACAAATTTGATATTGTTTGCTGGGTGCCTTAGATTGCTAAAACTCTTTGATCCAAAATGTACAACTTGCACATCGCATGATAGAACTGAGTGTAATACCCCAAAAATGGAGAATCCTGCCTTGATCCTGTTTGTTCTTTCTTACACTATAAATCAAAGAGCATCCCTGTTAATGTTACTCTACCTCAGAGGGTTGAGTCAGTGTGGGTTTTTCCCGTCTCCTTCATCTCCCTTCTCCCTTTCTCGTGCAAAAAGGAAAAAAAATAAAAAATAGTTGCCCCTTCTCAGCAAAGTTGTCAGTTCGGATCATCTTCATCCAAGCCTCTCTTTATATTTGGGAATGAAGCTGCATAATGTGTCCACCTAGGGGCAAAGAAAGCATTTGACAAGTGGTTGGGCTGAGGGCATGCATTAAAGCTGAGAACTGTGTGTTTGTGTGCATGTTTGGGTATAGAAATTTCAGTTAAATAATCATTATTTTTGCCACTTTATCCACTGCTGTTCTTCTGCAGTTGTAGGGAGGGAGTTGGAAATCCTCTTGGAATTTAGATTATAGAATATTCTGCTTCATTGTAAAGAGCCTTGATATTATTGCCCTTCTATTCTATTTCTTGCTGAATTGATTGTGTTTAAACATTCATTTGAAAGGGGCCTGTTAAATGCCATTCTTAAGGGATGTATTTTTAAATAATTATTGTATTTTGCGATCATAAACTAATGTCCCAGCTGTCTGTTCAATAAATATATGATGTTAAATATGTATTCAAATCTTTATTTTGTTGATAAGCCACAGAAGTTCTTTTGATAATCAGTCAAGTTCTGATTTGTAATGATAATTAGATAAAAAAAGCTATAAAAACCACTGATCTGTTATTTGTGATGTCTCACTGTGTACTGATTTATATATATATATATATATATATATATATATATATATATATATATATATTTACTCTCTTAAAGAAACAGTTGACCCAAAAAAAATAAATTTGCTGAAATTTACTCACTCTCAGCTCATCCAATATGTAGATGAGTTTGTTTCTTCATCAGAACAGATTTGGAGAAATTTAGCATTATTTCACTTCCTCACCAATGGATCCTCTGCGGTGAATGGGTGCCGTCAGAATGAGAGTCCAAACAGCTGATCAAAACATCATAATAATCTACAAGTAATTCACATGACTCCAGTCCATCAGTTAATGTCTTATCGACTGAAAAGCTATGTGTTTGTAAGAAACAAATCAGAATCAGAATCAGAATGAGCTTTATTGGCCAAGTATGTTTACACATACGAGGAATTTGTTGTAGTGACAGAAGCTCCACAGTGCAACAGAAAGGCAGCAACAGGACAGGACACAGATAATAAAAGAATAATATCCAAATATCCAAATAGGCAATGTACAAAACAGCAAAAACACAATATATAATATAGACAATTATGTATGTACAGGTCAAGTATGTGCAAATTTGAAATGAGAAATAAAATAAGTGAGTGTGGTGAATGGATAATGTATAATAGTTGTGTGTTCCGCGTTTATTGTCGAGTGTTCATGAGATGGATTGCCTGAGGGAAGATAGTTTCTGTGTCTGGTCGTTCTGGTGCTCAGAGCTCTGTAGCGTCGACCAGACGGTAACAGTTCAAAGAGGGAGTGTGCTGGATGTGAGGGGTCCAGAGTGATTTTACCAGTCCATCATTAAGATGCTTTTAACTTTAAAGGAACACTCCACTTTTTTTGGAAATAGGCTCATTTTCCAACTCCCCAAGAGTTAAATAGTTGAGTTTTACCGTTTTTGAATCCATTCAGCCGATCTCCGGGTCTGGCGGTAGCACTTTTAGTGTAGCTTAGCATAGATCATTGAATCGGATTAGGCCATTAGCATCTCGCTCAAAAATGACCAAAGAGTTTCGATAATTTTCCTATTTAAAGCTTGACTCTTCTGTAGTTCCGTCGTGTACTAAGACTGACAGAAAATGAAAAGCTGCGATTTTCTAGACCGATATGGCTAGGAACTATACTCTCATTCCGGCGTAATAATCAAGGAGCTTTGCTGCCGTACCATGAGTGCAGCAGGCGCAGTGATATTACGCAGCGCCTGAAAGTATTCCCCAGCTAGGTAACTAGTTATGATATAGCTGCAGACTACTTTCAGGCGCTGCGTAATATCATAAAAATAAAATGCGGTAGCTAAAAGTGCTACCGCCAGACCCGGAGATCGGCTGAATGGATTCAAAAACGGTAAAACTCAACTGTTTAACTCTTGGGGAGTTGTAAAATGAGCCTATTTCCAAAAAAAGTGGAGTGTTCCTTTAAACCATTGCTTCCTCCTAAAATATGAGCCGTCCAATCATAATATTGTTTCTCCAATGAAAAAGTCAAATCATCTGAATCAGGAGTGAAATATGCACAGATCAATCCCCTTTTACAAGACAAAACAGCCTAAAATAGTTCTAAATAAATATATCAGTGGATTTTGATGTGAGAGAGAAACAGGGGATAGACGTTTTCACTTTAGGAAGCATTTCTATTGATTGTGGACTAGTATTTTGGCTAGAAGTGACAGTTTGAAGTTAAAATTGCCTTATACAAACACAGTCAAAAGTGTTATGTGAATGAATTTAAATTCTAAACATATTTTTTTATTATAACTAACGGTATTTTGTTTAACAGTCAATTAACTTTCTATAGGACTGTTCACAAAGAACGCGTTTTTGCATTCCACATTTTGCATTTTTCTGTTTTTCTATGTAAACATGCTAGATGGACATATTTTCACATCTTTTGCAGTTTACTGCGCATGACACAGCACTCTAAATCAAAAGTTCAATTTCAAGGATTTTCAGCTCTTAAAAAACACATCTCAAAACCTCTTCTTTTTTTTTTCCACTGCCCAGCTTTTCACGTTTTTAAACGCAATGGCGTTCTGTGTGAACGGCCCCTAAAGGTGTAACAGTTTGAGTTTGGCTGACTTGTTTACAATGCAAGATGGTTGACACCTAACACCTGAATAATGTATCCTCATGGAAAATCTAATTGTGAAAGTATGGCATTAATATAACATTAAATAATCTAATATTCAGCTTGTAGGTGCTGTATGATTTCAAACTGGTTTTTAAAACGTTTTAGAACTCATGCCAAATCTCAAGCCCTTTTTCACAAAGAGAGAGGAATTGAAAAGAGCGGGAGCTTGAGGATTTGTGGGCTGATTAAATAATAAAAACAGGGCTCACACAGCTGTGACATTCCTCTGTCACGTGAGGGACTCTCAGAGCCTCTTATGTGTCTCCAGCTTCAGCTTCTATCAGCGTCAAAACCTCCAGTGTCTTCCCACGTCAGCTGAGATCAGATGCCCTCACGTTTCCATCGAGGACAAACCTAGAGTCGGAAATTAAGCAGGCATTAAAAAATAACAAGACTGTGAGCGAGTTCGTGATTTATTGAAGAGGCTGAAGGAATGTTTAATAAATCATAAATTATGGATTTAATGAGCATTTTATAAGCTTTTCTTACATCAGTGCACCTCATTAATTCTCTGCTGACTTGTGTTTGTGGTATTTTTAAAGGCAAGATGTAAATGTTCTTTAGTGAGGTTTATTAAATATATCATATGCCTATTATTAGACACAAACAAAACTGATATGAAATAAAAAATATAGACACATAAACAAAGACTAAATCGGAAAAGATGCATTTGGTGTCTTCCAAGAGAACTGAAAACAAAATGATATTGCATTATGCTATGAATAAGAAATGCAGAAGGCAGAATATATCAAGTTTTAATTTTTAAATGTCATCGTTTCCTCATTTTTTTGTTCAGCGCCCTAGACATCCTTTATTTATTCATATTATACATTTGCTGAGCATTTGACTGTGTAAGGGCTTCTTCTGATGTATCTGACAGAGCCCTCGGACCGCAGGAGTCCTTAACTCATTCTGTTACGTAACGCTGCCGACTGCACTTTCACTGATGTTTCAGCATGTGCTCCAGGATCCCTCTGCATTAGCCCGTTACTGCTTTCTACCTCACTTCCTGTGCAAATATGCAAATACAAAAATACAACTCTACTCAGCTTAAGCATGAAATTAATTTAAACATCTTCAATGACCGCAAAAACCTCAATACTACTACTATTACTACTACTACTACTACTACTACTACTAATAATATTTTTTTAAATTATTTAATATTTAATTATTTTATTTAATAATAATAATAATAATTATTATTATTAATAATAATATTATTATTATTACATTTCAATATTTCAATATTAACAATATTCTCTAAAATGAATGAATTTAAAAAGCCCGCGCAGCCCGCGCTTCCAGAGCGCCCCCAAGAGTCCCCTGAGACCCCTGATCCGCCATGGCCTCCCGACTCCCCTGACCCACCCTGGAGGTCTTCCTAAGCTCCTCCCTGTTCCTGCCCTGCACCGGCCTCCAGGCACCCCCCCCCCCGGTAGAACTGTTACGGCGCGGGACGCGCCTACCGGGAGGGGGGGGCCATCTGTCACGAGTGTCTTGTTCCCTAGGTGTTTCCTTGTCCTTATTTGGTTAGTTCCTGTCCCTATTTTGATTATTAGTGTATTATGTTCCAGGTGTGTCTCGTTTGCCCTGCATTAGTTCTGTCTATTTATAGTGTGTTCTGCCCCTAGTTCCCTGTCTGCTGTTACATGTCATTTTTGGATTTATATGTCTTCCACGTTTTATATTAAAGTCAATGTTTGAAGATTCTCCGTGTCTCCTCGCTCCTTCATTCCCCGCGCATCCTGACAGTGACAAAGAAATGATCAGTCTATAATTTTAATGGTAGGTTTATTTGAACAGTGAGAGACAGAATAACAACAAAACAATCCAGAAAAAGGCATTTCAAAAAAGTTATAAATTGATTTGCATTTTAATTAGTGAAATAAGTATTTGATCCCCTATCAATCAGCAAGATTTCTGGCTCCCAGGTGTCTTTTATA
>JAFVLL020001051.1:0-10801 GCA_021397915.2 Tor tambroides | reverse complement strand
CCCGCCATGTTTATTTTTCTGCGTGTTTGACCAATCAGAAGGCCTGACTGAGCTCAGCCTTTCCAAGCTGCAGGAAGTCAGAGTGGTAGTGATGTGTGTGTTCGATGGATGTTGGGAAGATGCTGTCGATCAGACAGTTTTCCAAACAATTTTGCCTGGAGCAGAATAAAACAGGTGACATCCTATAGACTTGAAGGAGGAAGCTGTGCTGAGACCAGAACAACAAAGAAACTTGGAAAGTGGTGTCTTTTGACTTTAGCCTGTAAGAAACCACCTAGCAATCATAAGTCTCTATATTCATACTATACATGTCAACCAGATACCGTACAAAAGTTTGGGGTCAGATTTTCACATTTTAAAAAAAAGTCTCTTATTCTCACCAAGGCTGCATTTACTTCATAAAAATGCAGTACAAACAGTAATATTGTAAAAATATTATTAGAATTTAAAATGACTGTTTTCTGTTTAATATATTTTTAAATAATTTATTCCTGTGATGCAAAGCAGAGTTTTCAGCAGCCATTACTTCAGTGTCACATGGTCCTTTAGAAATCATTCTAAAAGTGCAGCCCCATTAGCAAAATTTCACCTTTCTGTTGGTCTGAAAAATGAATTGATGTGAACACGAGCGAAATCTGAGTGAGGAAGTTCTTCACCCTCAATTGAAACTCCTGATGCCGTGGATTCCTTTTGGAATGACCCGGGAACGCCATGAATATGAACTAAAATGCACTTTGAACATACTGTCTCTGTATTTAAAAAATGTATTTAGTCACCACTTTTAGTACACTTGAGTGTACTAGTGTATGAAAGATGGTTCAAGTGTACTAAAAGTGGTAACTGAATACATTTTTTAAATACAGAGATAGTATGTTAAAAGTGCATTTTAGTTCATATTCATGGTGTTCCAAAATAGCACAGTTGAGTACACTTAGATTATCTTAAGTTTATCTTAAGAAGTACTAAAGAATCATTTTTAGTATATTAAGTACAACAAAATTAGTGCACGAAAATAGAGCACTTTAAGTACATTATGGAAGTGCACTTGTTTTTCACCTGGGTCTCAAGCAATGTTACAGTAACCACAAAAGTAAAAAGTTAGAGCATGTATTTTTGCCTCGAGTTAAATAAATACACTCAAACATCGCAAGATCAAGTTCATCATAACAGTGGTAAGCCACTTGACAGTTTCCCCTTTAGGATTGTTATCACAAAACATTGTGCTTTGTTGAAAGGTGGGCTCATTAAATTGAAAGTTATATTAAAAAAATTCTCACTGTATCTCAAGTGATTGCATCCCAGATTACACAGATTGCTTTAGAAATGTCATTGCATCATTTGCATATTGCTAGTAATGTCACTTTCCCTAAGAACAGTAATAGAAATGGATGAAAAGTCTTTCTGTTTTCCCACTTTGTCTTCTGTCCACCTTCATCTCCATCTCTCTCTCTTTCTTCAGGCAAATGCAGGTCTGTGTCTGATTCTGGTCTGTTGTGATGGTATCTGGTTCAGAAGTTTCCTAGAACAGTGACTACAGATCTATCATGACTGATAACACACACACACACACACACTCCCAGGGAAGTCACATATAATTGCACATCACATGTCCAATTGAACTGAAATGGATTCCAAATTGCTCCAAAGTGCTCCATTGAAGTCCCACATCCCTGTTTACAGCGTTTCCCCCTCCAGGCACGTTAATGTGTGCATATTGTAGCGTGGGTGTATGTCTCTTACTTTTCTGTGAGTGTTACATGCATGGTAAAACCCAAACAACAAAAACCCAAACAGATTGTCTATCATAGCCCATCTGATCGCGGTATGTTTGTATACAGACTCCTCTATTCATCAGAACTGCACATAGACGACACACACTAGCCAGATAGATTCGGTTACAGCGAACAAGGTTTGCCCCAATGACAATAGTCTCACCGATCTGAAATCATCAGGAGACGTGTTTTATCTTAGTGTATTGGAGTGTACGTGAGAAAGACAAGTCCACCCTGTGTATCTGAACTTTGATATCAAATCAACAGTCTAGTCCTGTGGACTTCTGAAAAACAAATTCTTCACACACTCACCACATTTGTCTACTAAAATGTCCAACAGTGGAGATGCATGCATTATTGGACAATTCTGTCATTGAAAAAATTAAAATCATTGGCCTTTTTTTATGATGATGCCATTCTGAATTTTTAGAATGATTTCTGAAGGATCACGTGACACTGAAGTCTAAAATGCCATTTTGCCATCACAAGAATAAATAACATTTTTAAAAATATTACAATTGAAAATAGTTATTTTAAATTTCACAATATTACTAAATAAAAATATTTCACAATATTACTGTTTTATTGTATTTTTCATCAAATAAATGCAGCCTTGGTGAGCACAAGAGACTTTCAAAAGCATTAAAAAACTATTTTTTTAATGATTCCAAACTTTTGAATGGTAGTGTACTGTATAGGAGTCAGCTGTAAAATTTCAAAAATAAATGTAAATCATTTACAAGGCAGTTTAGATTAAATCATCTCATGAGACATAATATCAACTTGTGTTGTTGTCAAGGAAGCATAACTTTGCTATTCCAAAGACATAACTGTATGAATCTGTGATCTCAAATAGTGAGATGTGAGGCCATGAACCCATGCTTGTCGCTGTCATATCTTTTCATTTTGGAGTTCATCCATAACAATGCATGTTCATGCAAAGAGCCAGTGGAACTCCCAGCATTCCTTTAAGCAATGAATTTTATGCATTTCTTGATTAGGTGATTTCATTTAAATTATGGGTGTCTGCTTGGGCACATCTCGTGCCTACAGTCAATTAACTCTGAAATCCTAATGATGAGATGCTACAAAACCACAAAGGACTAGAATTTTTAATCAATATTTGTCCATTTTTGGTGACTATTTTCTTATCATTGATTAAGAATGAGGATGCCTTATGGTGCTACTGTATCTGTAAATGCATTTATGCAGTCACGGTGCTATTTTGCTTGTGTTTTCTTCACAGGGGTGTTTTTTCAGTGTGAAATCATGGTGTAACTGTCAAGGAGTCAAAAAACAAAAGGTAATAGAACATGCAAACATACATATACATACAATCATATTCACACGATTCACACACAGATGGCAATGTCATGTCACAAACATATTGCTTTGTGACTGCCATTATCCTTACAGTGTGTTCAGAACATCAGTAGAGCTAGTGTGAAAATATCTAGAGTTCCTAAAGTTAAACATGCAGAGACATTCAGATTTATATCACATGGAAATGCTGCCCCCTTCTGGTGAACGTTTCTGGTGCAGAAGCTTTCATATTTGCCACATGATAGTGGAATAAATGATTTCAGATTTATTTGTATAGCGCTTTTCACAAAACACATTGTTTCAAAGCAGCTAGAAAATCGTAATATTAATGTAATGTCTTAATCATGCCTTATACTGGCATTTAGCAGTAAGAGTTGGGTGAAAATATAGTTTCAATTTAGGTTAAAGGAATAGCTTGTCCAAAATGGTACGTCGGTCATGTCGGGTGAACTAAATGGTTTGCAGGCAAAAGTTCGGGAACAATACCCCTGTGCAAGTTTTGTGCATTGCCGTGCTCATGTCCTCAATTTAGTGCTTTCACAAGCTTGCAGCACTCTGAAAGATTGCAAGGTTTTTTTTCCCCCAATTTGAATGGCCTAGCCTCATTCTTCACGAAAGCGTACTCAGGCCTTGGATAACTTCGTAAAGAGGCGATTTCCCAAAGCTGCACCTATGTGTGCGTGTGCGTGTATACAAATTAGCATGAACACAGACTATTCAAATTCCTTTCAACAGAGTCTGATCTGTTCAAAAAAGACAAAAATGACAGCTGACAAATATTTCCGACATGGATGATTCAGAGAATTCATCTGTTAGTGTGTGTGCTATAAGCAGCTGTGCACACTCTTGTAACTGCAGTCCTAACTGTAATTGGTCCACTGAGCTTTACGAGGCTGCCGTAAATTTGTCACTCTTGTGCTAAAGACTATTATTAATATTTTTGACTTAAGAACCTTCTGCAAGAACACATTCACTCTCTCTCTCTGCCACACAGACCTACTCGATCTCATGAATGTGCGTATAAATAGTACGCCAAATAAAAACGAAAACTTGTGGTACCGATACGCAAAAATGGACTTTGGCATGTCTATGATACGCTATGGGTAGGGTTAGGGTTGTGGGGTAGATGCGTATCATATGTACGCGAAAACTGCGTATTATATGCACGCGAAAATTGCGTATTATATGCACGCCAAAGATGCGCGTGTCATATATACGCCAAAATCCATTTTTTCATATCAATACCACGAGTTTTCATTTTTATTTTGGCGTGCTATTTATACGCATTTTCATGCTACCACACAAATCCACACCACCTTACATACTTTTCTAATCGTTTTCCTTCAGGTTCTATCTTAAAAATGCATTACATCCACTTCGGATTTTTCCATGCTTTACATACTATTGTCCAACTCTGCAAGATAAAAATTGAAGGAGTGCTTCCCAAAACAGATATAATAGAAAGTTTGCGGTCAGTAAGATTTTTTTTTTTTTTTTTTTTGGAAAGAAATTAACACTTTTATTTAGCAAGGACACATTAAATTATTCAAAAGTGACAGTAAAGACTTTTATAATGTTACAAAAAACCTATATTTGAAATAAATGCTGTTGTTTTGAATGTTCTATTCATTAAAGAATCCTGAAAAATTGTACCATGTTTCAAGCTTGACTGTTTTCATCATTGATAATAATAAGAAATGTTTTTTAGCAGCAAATCAACATATTAGAATGATTTCTGAAGGATCATGTGACACTGAAGACTGGAGTAATGATGCTGAAAATTCAGCTTTGCATCACAGGAATAAATTACATTTTGAATATGATGAAGATGAAACATTTTATTTATATTGCGCTTTTCTCAAACATACACTAATATAGAAAACTATTATTTTAAATTCTATTAATATTTCACTGTATTGTTTTTATTGTATTTTTATCAAACAAATGCAGCCTTGGTGAGCATAAGATATATATACATTAGTATACACACACACACACACACACACACACACAAATACATACATACATACATACACACATGAAGAGTTCATTTGCGAAAACAGATAACTCTGTTTTTAACAATTCTCAGAAATCATGTTTTTTCATTGTGCATTCCAATTAATCTCAATCAAACTACAGTTGGGTTATTTTGACTAGGTTAAACAAAAACAAAAACAAAAAAAAACCTCCTAACTAACACAATAAAAACATGATAACATAAAAAAAAACATGTTTTTTGAAAATTTATCTGAGTTATCTGTTTTTGCAAATGAACTCTTCACATATATACATATATGTATATATATACAATATATATAAACACTCCACCAATCTGTGCTTTATGCTGGTGTGGCCAGATGCAATCCTCTCCTCAGTGAAGACACATGAAAACACACTTGGAGTTTGCAAAAAAGCACCTAAAGGACCCTCAGACTGTGAGAAACGAGATTCCCTGGTTTGATGAACCTCAATTCCAAATTTGAAATCCATGTTTGAAGGAAACCAGGCACTGCTCATCACCTGCAGATTACCATCCCAAAAGTAAAGTGTGCTGGTAGCAGCCTCATGCTGTGAGGTTGTTTTTCAGCGGCAGGGACTGAGGGACTCGTCAGAGTAGTAGAAAAGCTCAGTGCACCAAAATATTGAGATAGCCTTAATGAAAACCCAGTCCAGAGCATTCAGAACCTCATACTGGGCAGAAGGTTCACCGTCCAACAGGACAATGACCCCTAATCACACAGCAAGGGTGGCTTATAGACAACTCTGTGAATGTCCTTGAGTGGCCCAGCCACAGCCTGGGCTTGAATACAATCAAATATTTATGGAGAAACCTGAAAATGTGCATCTGCCCCCATCCAACCTGACAGAGCTTGAGACATCAAGAGATGAGGAGAAGAATGGTAGATAATTGCCAAATTCTGATGTGCAAAGCTTGTCGTATCATACCCCAAAAGACTTGAGGATGTAAAGGTGCTTCAGCTAAGTATTGAATTAAGGGTATGAAGCAATGTACTTATTTCAGTTTTTTTTATTTTTAATTAATTTACGAAGTAATTACAAATCACGAAGATTAATGTGGAAAAAAAGTAATTCAAAGCATTTTAACATAAGGCTGCAACATAACAAAACATGAAAAAAAATGAAGGGATATGAAGACTTTTTATGTAAGCACTGTATATACTGTATATATATATATATATATATATATATATGTAATAAAATAAATAAAAAGAATATACCCCAGCCAATCAAAAGCCGTTATTTGTTCTTTGTTGTCAATTCTTCAGTTTTTTTTTGTGCAGAGGGAGAGGATGGTGGGGTGACAACATACAAAACTGACAGCATAACAACACTGCTGAAACACTGCTGAAAACTAAGTGCACACCTAATACACACACACACACACGAGGTACACACCCAATAACATTCCATTGAAAAACTGTGCTTAATCGAAGTGAAGCATTCGTGCCTCTGAAATACTCATTAACACATTTAATCTTTTTTTCCCTCTTCTAAGAACATGCCAAGAAATGCATTATGCCAACACCTGGATGGAGCTGCTCAGGTACAGACATGAGCAGGCACGTATCACTGGCATGAAACTGGGTCAATGTGCCAGTGTGAGTGAACATGAACTAAATGTTGAGCGAAAACAGAATAAATAAGATTAGAGTGAGACTTAGTTAATGAGATTAAGAGCTCATGTAACAGGGGAAGACTTCTCGTTTCGGCACACAAACAAACACACCGTGTGTCTCAAAACCCGGCCTTCCAGGAACAGCTAGACAAGTGTGAAGGGCAGTCAGTCAACACTAGAATCTTGTCTGGTGCTGAACGATGTTAAAATGAAGACATGATATTCCGTACTGACTATGATGTCAGTGTCCACAAAGTCAGAATGATGTAATGGACTTACCCTCTCTCCTTTGGGAGGGAAACACTGGCAGACGCTGCAGTCTCGACCGCCGCACCTTTCTGACTTGTCTCCCTAAAACAAAGAAATATAGTTTCAGAAATGGAGTGAAACACACTCATACACATGTAGGCTCATATACACTAAGCATTCAGGATGACAACTCACTAATTATCTGTATCAATATTTTAAATTTTAGAAGTCAATATCCATAACATTCATATATGTGACCCTGGACCACAAAACCAGCCATAAGGGTCAATTTTTTTAAAATAAGTAAATAATAGTAATATAATAAGTAAAATAATAAATAAAATAAATAAATAAGCTTTCCACTGATGTATGGTTTGTTAGGATAGGACAATATTTGGCTGAGATACAACTATTTGAAAATCTGGAATCTGAGGGTGATTCCAGAAAAAAATAAAAATAAAAAAAATTCTGAAAATCACCTTTAAAGTTGTCCAGATTAAGTTCTTAGCAATGCATATTACTAATCAAAAATTATGTTTTGATATATTTATGGTAGGAAATTTACAAAATATCTTCATAGAACATGATCTTTACTTTATTCTAATATTCTAATGATTTTTGGCATAAAAGGAAATTCAATCATTTTGACCCATACAATGTATAGTTGGCTATTGCTACAAATATACCCGTGCTACTTATGACTGGTTTTGTGGCACAGGGTCACATTTATAAAATGTATCAATTTTCTACTTTTTTTTTAACACTAAATACATAAACAAAAATTTTTTGAAATATACAAAATTTATTTCACGATTATTTTGTGTCATATTTGGAAATTTAATTAATTCAAGTTACTAAACGTTTTAATTTATATTCATTTATTGTTTACTGTTCCTTCAGGAAAAAGATGTTTGAAAAATCAACATAAAAAGATAAAACTTGAAATGCACAACTTTTCAAAACTTTTTCTTACTTTGCTTAAAAATTAACTCTGAATTATTTTATATAACCCAAGGTGCTATCATGAAGAACCAAGTTTCATACAATCCAAAATAGAAATTTTATTCCAGCTATAATAGGCCAAGATCAGCGTCAACTTAAGGATGACATGACTTTTTCACATCATGTATCGTACGTGACAAATTGCCATGTTTTTGATAGGTATCGGTACATGTGATGCTTGTCTCATCTACTCCAGGGTTTTTGACAATATATTTCCATCCTTTGATATTGAGGCCACGAGAGATCCACAGACATAATGTGACCTAACAAGCACGATGGCAGGAATGTAAACACAAAGATAATGAAAGAGACAGAGAAAGAGACACAAAGACAAGAAAGAGAGATAGGAGGCACAGGCTGAAATATGTGAGTACATCAAGTACAAGTGGGAGAAGAAGTTTAGGTCAGATGTGTTATGTCTGTTTGGAGGTAGTCAACCACATAAAGAGAGGAAGAGAAAGAGTGATAAACTGTACTTGCAATCAGACGCCATTCTTTCACAAAAGCACCCTTATCGCACACGCATGCGGAGTGTCTAAACATAGACACACATGATGCACAGAAAGGCACAAAATCACCTTATCAAACTTTCACATTCACTGTTCCCCTGTGGTTGAATGATCTTTCCAGTGTACAGCAATGCACACCTCAGTCCCTTGAGCTCAGGTTCCATGAGCTCTTCCTTGTAGCAGTTCATTATTTTTTTATTTCTTTGCACACAAAATGTATTCTTTTAGCTTCATAAAATTACGGCTGAACTACTGTTGTCAAATGGACTATTTTAATGATGTCTTTACTACCTTTCTGGGCCTTGAACATGTCAGTTGCGTTACCTTCTATGTAGGGTCAGAAAGCTCTTGGATTTCATCAAAAATATCTTAATTTGTGTTCCAAAGGTGAACAAAAGTCTTACGGATTTGGAACGACATGAGGGTGAGTAATTAATGACAGAATGTCCATTTTTGGGGTGAACTATCCTTTTAATCTGTCACTTCTGGCCAAAAAGCGTCATCATAATGACATCCATAATGCTTCCTCCAGAGAAAAAGTTTGTGCCCTGTTGCCCTCTCACATCAAAATCTATCGATACATTTGTTTGGAAATGTTTTGAATGGTTTTTTGCTTGTAAACAGTGCTTGATCTCTGCATATTTCTCTCCTCATTCAGACGAGACAACTTTTACACTGGAGAAAGCAGTATTATGGATTATGGACTTTATTTTAGCTGGTTAAACCCCATCTTAATGATGGGTTTTTTTTCTTACAAACATGCCACTTTTCACTTCATAAGATGTTATGTGTTTGTGTTGATCACTTGTAGACTATTGTGATGTTTTTATCAGCTGCCTGGACATTCTGACGGCACCCATTCACTGAAGGGTATCCATTGGTGAGCAAGTGATGTAATGCAAAATTTCTCCAAATCTGTTCTGATGAAGAAACAAACTGATCTACATCTTGAATGGCCTGAGGATGATTCAATTTACAGACATTTTTCATAATTTTCAGAACTATTCTATTAATTGCTGACGTTGATTCCTTAAATAAAACAACTCTTGCATTTAACATTTCTTAAATCCCTGCTTGTTCTAACTTGTACTATTCTACAAAAAGTTTGAAACTTTGTATTGTCAGTATTTTTTATACTATTGCCTTCTTGAGAATCACTTTGTTATTTTTATTCATCTGTGAGGTGCTGTGAACAAAATAAATACAGTTAAGTCACAGTTAAAATATTTCCTTCTGGATGCTTTTCAATTCAGAGCTCATGGAAAAATCAGCACACTTTAACCAGGCTGAATAACAAACAACTCTTCCACATTTTGGCAAGGGGACACATAGCATGTTAACATTTACCACAAGTGATGTCATTTAAAAGGTCAATCTCTCACAACACAGACAAATGGAAGTCTGAAGTTATGTTATAACACAGTCGGTGTTATGTTCTGATTCGCCTATTTTTCAGTGGTCTTTTTTATTCACGAGATTTACATAAGGAGGAGGAAACAATGGTGTTTGAGGCTCACTGTATGTCATTTCCATGTACAGAACTGTTATTATTCAACTACGCCAAGGTAAATACAGTTTTCCATTCTATGGCACCTTTAAAGGATTAAGCTATGATCTGAATCTTGGTCTTGAACATCAAAGTATGTAACAATGTAACAATACCATAAAAAAAATCAACATAACAATATCTTAGGAAGTACGGTAGAGTGGGGGAAAAAACGCCCCCTCTTAAGGACAGTGTACATTTTTTTTTTCTGTAAAACAAAGGTTAAATGTGTTCAGAAAAGTTATCATAGTTTTAGTGACACTGCTTAAAATAGCTTAAAATAAAAAAGAATATAATCAATAATTACACAATTATAATAGCCTATTTGAAAAAAATTGTTAGCTGATGCTAACTGGCTTGCTAACTAGCTACCTGATGCTAACTTGAGGTAATTTTTAAATATAAAGTCCAAATATTTAGATTCAACTAACTAGTTAGAATATATTTGATGGAAAAACAAAGGATTTGATGTTCAGAACAGAGTAATAACTACAGTAATTGCCCATTGCCCCATGGGGGCGTTTTACCCCACTGACTATGTTTGAGAAAAAAAATGATGTCATTCTGAAAATATAATTATGTTTTTGTTAAATAACACGTACTCTCTATCTACAGGCCCAACTGTTCTCATATCATATATAACTGCGATGTTCTACAAAACAACAAACTTTAAAACACTTTTTTTCTTACTGCTGAAAATTAGATCATTTACTGTGAAATCTGTTTTCTCTTCGGTACATCACCAGTGTAAGCTTCATGGTGA
>JAFVLL020001048.1:0-10755 GCA_021397915.2 Tor tambroides | reverse complement strand
AAACCAGTTGCCAAAATCGCAAATAAAATCGCAATCGCAATATTCGTTCAAAAAATCGCAATATGATTATTTTGTCCATATTGCACAGCCCTAATGTAATGTTAATTTGTGTCTTGTTTTTTGTTACTATGTTGTTATTGTGATATGCTGTATTGTGGGACCCCCTCAAAACCGCATCTCAAGGGGTTAATCCTAATCAATAAATTCAAATTCAATCAGACATTAAAGACATAATGGGGCTTGTGGTTAATACCTGTGTTTCACCAAGTCACTGTACATTTGGTTACTAGCGGCACAAGCAGGTGTGTAAAACCTACTATTCATGATCCAATCAAATCTTCCTCCACATTTTCCACAATCCTTTTTCACTCAGAAATACATCAGATTATACAACTAAAATGTTTCTCCATTGACTATATTCAGCACTATGATTTGAAGCACATTATACTTATCTGACATACTACACAATACCAGGGTTATTATTAACTTAAAAAGTAAAAAAAAAGAAGTAAAACCATACAATAGTTACTTGAAATAAAACTCATTAACTGCCATAAATAAATAATACACTGAAATCAATAAAATGTTACTTTATTTCACTAAGTTGCTAAGACAACATTTCTCATTTTCAAATTAGTTTAGCTTGATACAATTAAAATAACTACAACTAGAGATAAAATAAATATACTATACAAACATTAAAAAAGCATGTTAACCTGTGCTATGATTTTATATAATCATAATATTATATGTACAGACTACGAATGTATCAGAGATTCAGACTGTGATTTGTATTTTTTTATATATACATAATTTTTCTTTCTTTCTTTCTTTTTGTTATGGATATGCTCATTTGTAAATGTGCATATTATGCTAACGTTTATCTGTTTATTTTGTATGTTATTAATTTATTTGTTATATTTTTATAACCTTTATGCAATGTTTTAATTTATTTTGGCAGAAAGGGTAATGAGGGAGGAAAAAAATACTATATGGCAATTCTTGTTGATGCTTTGGAAAAGTTTACAAATAAATTGTTAAAAAAAACAGAAAGTATAAAAATAAAAACTAATTCAACATATTCATAAAACTACTATACTAGCATCTCAGGGATGCTGAAAGAACAGTCAGTCAGTGCGTGTGAAAGTGAAGTGCGGGTCAGGAGTGCTAATGAAGCCGCGGCTGGAGAGACTCACCTGAGTTGTGTCCCTCACAGAGCAGCTGCAGGAAGCGGAAGAGGTCACAGGTGAACTCGTCATCTTGCATGACCTTCTCACCTGCGCAGCAGCAGAGTCAGGCGTTAGAGGCGCTCACACACACAGACTGTAAACGAGCTCATCCTCCAGACGTCTGCTGTCAGATCACATCCGCACAGAGCACTGACACTGAGCATGATGGGATAGAGCTGGAATACACAGCTACACAACACATACTGAGACACTGACACGTTAAAACACTACCATACCAGACAGTGTGCTGCTATTCACTGCGCTCTGCCATAAACTTACTGTTTTATTACTATTATTATTATTGTATTCATGGTTTGTACAGCACTTTGGAACAACATTGTGTTGTATTTAAATGTGCTTTAAAAATAAAATGAACTGAAACTGAATTGAATAAACGCTAATGCAACATTTAGAGATGTAAAAATACAATACAAAATTAAAATCATCAAATATGAAATTTAATAATTAATTCTGGTAATGCTTTATGACCTCATTTGTTAATATTAGTTAATGCATTACCTATTACGAACTAACAATGCACAATATACTTTTTACAGCATTTATTATTAAGCTTTGCTAATATTATTGAACAAAAATACAACTATTTATGTTAGTTCATAGTGCGTTAATAAATGCTAACAGTTTTTGATTTAAAAAATGCATTAATGCTGAAATGAACATTAAGGAGAATAAATACTGTAAAAGTACCATTCATTGTTAGTTAACAAATGAGAGCTAATTGTAATGCGTTAGCAGAAATGATTGGTAAATGTCATATTTGATGCATTTAATAAAGTTAGAAAAGCCTTCTCATATTACATTGAGGACTGAAGATGACAAAGAAAATGAATGCTACAAACATTATTGTTGCAATAAGAATATATTATGTTTATATTGTGGAAGATGTTGGGAAAATAACATTCTGGGAAATGTTCTGGGACTCACACTGACTGATAGTTGTTCATTTCAACATTATGCATGAAATGAGCAGCCCATCATCCAGCAACCAACACAGAGCTGTCTGATAACATTCAGCTCGCTGCTATCATACTGAAGACGAGATCCTAGCAAAGCCTGAGAGATCTGACAGGAGAGACGTCTGGAGACGCGCGTGGAGGAACATGATGGCAAATGTTTCTAAATATCACAGGATTTCAGCTCTCAGCTAAACACCAGCGTCACAACTATCAAAACCTCCAGAAATCACACACACGCATGTCCTTCTCACGAGCCGACCTGAAAGTGCTTGATTTGCTTCAGTTTAGAGTATCTGAGGGATTCAGGTCTTCCCTACATAGACAGCATGCTAGGACGCAAACGCTGCTGAATACAGAAAGCGGCATCCAGCCGAATTCTGAAGCAGCACTGGATGTGTTCTTCAACAGAGAAGGCAATCAGAGAAATCAGAGAAATGCCCATTATTAAAGTACAACCCCATTTCTGGAAAAGGTCGTACATTTTGCAGAATGCAATAAAAACTAGAATCTTTGATTTAACCATTATTTAACTGAAAAAACGCCACAGTTTTACAATGTTTTCACTGACCAACTTAACTGCATTTTGTAAATACACTATATTGCCAAAAGTATTGGGTCGCCCCCTTCTAATGAACAGGTTTGACTACTTTAGTAATTTCTATGAGTACAAATCTTAATGTTAAAGCATATAATGATATTCTAGGAAATTGTGTGCTTCTAATATTATAGCAACAGTTTGGACAGGACCTTTTTCTATTCTAACATGACAATGCCTCTGTGTATAAGACAAGGTTCAGAAAGAAAATGATTGATTGAGTCAGTGTGGAAGAACTTGACTGGTCTGCATAAACCAAGTCTTAATCCCAGTTGAACACTGGCTCCTGGTGTGACTGTAAATACAGACCTTGAGCCAAAAACTCATCACCAAACACCAATGACTTGTACATACACTATATAGACAAAAGTATTGGCACCCCCTTCTTTAGAACAGAAAAATGCACTTCCAAATCTGTGGCAACAATGATGGGAACATAATTCATGTATTTAAAAATTGTATTTCCATCTCTGTTGCAGCAGTTTTGGAAGTGTCTAAAATGACTGTACTCATATGTACAAGTCATTGGTGTTCGGTGATGAGTTTTTGGCTCAAGGTCTGCATTTACAGTCACACCAGAGCCAGTGTTCAACTGGGATTAGGACTTGGTTTTATGCAGACCAGTCAAGTTCTTTCCACACTGACTCAATCAATCATTTCTTTTTGAACCTTGTCTTATACACAGAGGCATTGTCATGTTAGAATAGAAAAGGGTCCTGTCCAAACTGTTGCTATAATATTAGAAGCACACAATTTCCTAGAATATCATTATATGCTTTAACATTAAGATTATAGCTTTCCTGTAGCTCAAATAGTAGAGCATGGCGCTAGCAATGCCAAGGTCATGGGTTCGATTCCCAGGGAAAGCAAGAGCTGATAAAATGTAAAAAAACTGTAATTTGAATGCAATGTAAGTCGCTTTGGATAAAAGCGTCTGCCAAATGTAAATGATTTGTACTCATAGAAATTACTAAAGTAGTCAAACCTGTTCATTAGAAGGGGGCGACCCAATACTTTTGGCAACATAGTGTATAAACTAATTTTGATAAGTGCAACACACTCCAAAAAAGTTGGGACAGAAGCAAGTTAAAAGTGAAAAGATTATAGAATTTCCAAGATAAACTGTTTGAAAATATTACACAATAAGCAGGTGAACTGGTGGGAGTTGCTGTCTATGTAGAGCACACTAAATCATTTCTAACTAACTAACTTTTTAAGGTGCGTTTTCAGCTTTGGGACAGAGATGAAAATCTTTTTTAGACGGGAGGATAAACACACTTTCAGCTGAGCTTCAGTACGATGATCAACCAGGAAAGAAGCCTGATGACTTCAACAACACACACAGATTATTACAACTGACTTTAATGAAGCATGCAGAACTAACACATTACACAACCGCTATGCATTTACTACATATTATGATAGGAATATACATGTAAATCCACAAGAATAAATATGACAGATATCTGTGGTTTGGTTAGACTTCCTCTGGTCCATCATTAAAACGTCAAACTGAACTGATGACGCATGATCAAACCAGTCAACAGAAATGCAGATGGATGATAGGAGAGAAAACACAACACTGATCTGCAGAAAAACACTCGAAAAGAACAAAACCAACATGGAGAAACAGCCTGACCATCAACAAAAAGAAGAAGAGTGGAGGAAACAGCAGGAACGACAGCACACGACACCAACTGAACAGCTCAGACCAATCAGAGAGGAGGAGGAAGAGGAAGAGGAAGAGGAAGGAGAGACTGGGGCGACTGCTGCTGAGAGACCATCATCATCATCATCATCATCCTCTCAGAGCAGATCAGCCAGAACAAACCACAGAAACACACGCTCCTAACCAAACACCCAGCCGCTGCGACAGGAAGAGGAGGAGAGGAGGAACAGGAAGGGGAGGAGCTTACAGACTACAGATCCGCCCACTGCTAAACGGGGGTTTCTGCAACTACTGCCACTCTCATACAGAATGATTCATATTCAGTCTCATTAACTAAACTCTTCGTCTTTTATGAAGGTCACAAAAAAATAGATTTTAGATTATAGATTTAGAAATAGACTTTACTCTCATCCCAGACCCACACTTTCAATAATAATATTTAATTTTTTATTTTTTTTTAATTACTCCAAAACAAAAAATATATAAGAAATATACAAATACAAAAATATAAATACAAAAAGAAATACGAAAATATAACAGAATAAAAATAATAACAAAAAACAAGATAAATAATTTTTTTAAATATTACTCCATAATAATAAAAAATCGTTCTAAAATAAAAATATAATAAAATAATAGTTAAATTTATTTATTTATTTATATATATATATATATATATATATATATATACACATATATAAATTCTATAATAATTACTCTAAAATAATAAAGAATTCAATAATAAAAAAATATCACTCTAAACTAAAAACACTTTCCTCTAGAATAATATAATTTGTTAAAATATTAAGAATAATATTATAAGTAATAAATATGACTCTAAAATTACAAAGAATGATCCTCAAAAATATTACTCTAAAATAATCATAATCATAATCTAGAAGTGAAATAAACATTTGTTGCATGAAAAAATATTTTGGCCATTATTTTACTGTATTTAAGACATATATAAAATGCTAGCTGCTAGGTAAATTAGAGTTAACAAAACAAAGGTGTCAGTCATTTTATACCAGAACTATTTCAAATGTCATTTCCACCACAGAATGAATGATGATTTGAGATGTGATGGATTTGACATTTTGATTCACTAATGATCCTGTCTGTGTTTTAATAGAGTTTTATTTAATCCACACGGCCAAATGTGGCCATAGTTGAAGAAACACCCTTAAATATGAACTTTGCATGTCAACACTGCTGTTTCCTGTTATCGTGAACATCGGTTAAAATATCGGTCAAAACGATTATCGTCTCTTGAATCAAAACATCTAGAACGACAGAATCCTGAGCGGAGAGCGGAGGCGGCGCGTGATTGGCTACTGCTCTAGCGCGGGCGGGTCATGTGACAGGAAACGCAGGGCAGAGGGAAGGTGTTGGGCTCAGGGCCTGAACAGCGCTCACACACAGCTAAACCACAGCAAAATGGCAGAAGGCATAATTACCACGCTCATGAGTGATGACTGATAAAGGGGAAGACAGTACGGAACCCAGAACAAGAAGAAAAAAAGGAAAGAAAAAGTGAGAGGTCATACAGGTCACAAGGTCAGTCGCTGTTGATTGGGAAAAGCAGATTTGGATTCGATCAGCACCATTCTGAGCAATCACGCAACTAACCAGACGCGACACAACAGATCTAATCTGTCCACACCGATCACAGCCAATCAGAACGCAGCTGATGTTTGACAGACAGTTACGTGGACCAATGAGATTTCACGCTGGGACAGAAACTGAACAGTGCTGCATCTGGTTAGGACTAGTCTGAATAAGTAACCAGAAGTTTCCACTTAACTTGCAGGTTTGATGAAAGTGAGTCTGACTTTAGCAGAAATGATGCTGATTGAATCCAAGCCCGAGTGAATAAAGTGCAGAACTGTTTAGAGAGGGATTCATGACAAAAAAAGTCAGAATTCAGAGAGAAAGAAATAACCAGAGGGAGAAAAACACTTGTACAGGTTAAAGGAAGAGTGCAGACAAATATGAACCTCCAGCCATCGTTTACTCACCTTCACGTCAGCTCAAACCTTTCTTCAGGAGATGATTCGCACAATGTTCATGATGCTCTTTTACAATTAAAGTCACTGCTGACAGATGCTGTTGAGCTCGAAAATGTACCATAATTACCTAAATCTAGGTTTCTCTCATGCAAAGCATAATAAAATTATATTTATGAGGAGGTTGTGTTCTTTTTGGAGCCTGACAGACGCTTGACAAGAGCTGCATGAACAAATAAAATCCTTATTTGTAAGTCGTTTTGGATAAAAGCATCTGCTAAATGACTAAATGTAAAATATAAACATTACCCTTCTAAAATATTACTCTATAATAATAATAAATATCTCTAAAATAATACAAACATTTTTTTAAAATAATGATGAATATTTCTTATAAAATAAGAAAAAAATATTGAAAATTATAATACAAATATTCCTCAGAATAAAAGGATATTACTCTAAAAAAGTAAAGAATATTCATTTAAAATAAAAATATTACTCTTAAATACATCAATCAATATCTAAACAAAGTGAAATTGTGACATTTATTGTGTGAAAATATATTATTTATATATTTTATATATTTTTGACATTTACAATCAAGCTTTAATTTCATTATCGAGCTTTAATAGCTTTATTATTATTTAATTTTATTTAGGATGTATAAAATGCTGCCTACTAGCTAAATTAGCTTTAAAAAGACTTAGGTGAAGTCTTTTTTCTCTAAAAATCATCTGAAATGATTTTCCATCACAGAAGGAATGACCATAGATCTGATTCTCCTGTGATCCGGCTTTTGTGCTCCACTGACAGAAGAAACTCACGCAGGTTTGGAGCGACGTGACGAGGAATAAAGGATGACAGAGTGTTCATTTTTGGGTGAACTAGTCCTTTAAAAGTCATGTTACAAAACAGCAAACATAAAGAAACCTGAAAAAGAATATAAAATTCATGCTTCATCTCTGAGACTCAAATGAAATGAGCTTTGAAAATAATTGGCAAAAGAATCACTTCTGAAAGACAGACATCATAGAGACAGAGAGAGAGAGAGAGAGAGAGAGAGAGAGACAGCACATGTTAGGGTAGGGTTAGTGTCTTACGCACACTGTTGAGTGCTCTTTTTTCTCATTGCACCCTTGCGAAAAAAATCATCAGGAGCTTTTTTTAGATTCAAGCATCTTCATTTACAGCATTTTTACCCAAGTGCCTAAAACTTTGAACAGCACTGTAGCTTTGCAGGAGGTTTCTTGAAGCATCAGTTCTTCTGGATTTAGTCTGTCTCAGTTTGTTCTGTTTCTTCATGTCATTCCAGACAGACTGATGATGATCAGATCAGATCAGATCTCAAAAACCTCACTGGATTATTACAATTAACGGCTAAATGAATGTTTGTAAATGTAAACTGATATTTCCTCCTGACACACTACAGCAAAAGATAGAAATAACTGACTTAAAACCATTTTTAGCTGCTGAAAATACTAGTGTTCTAATCATTTTGGCCAGCGCTGTATGTTATCTAGTGCTGCGCCAAAATTTAGAGTTTTGTAGAGCCAAAATCATTGGCTGAAAGAGTGATGTTTAATTAGTGTTTCTCAGATGACTTGTTTTGACTGTGTCAGTATCTATTTCACACAACTACAACATATAAACATGTCAGCTGTGTGAAGCTAGTGCGGTATCAACAATAACCATTTCTCATTTTTAATCAAAACTGATATGGATAAGATCGATCTTTCAGTCTGTGCTGTTTTCTGTTGATGAACTGAACTTAATCACAATAATCTTTGTGCTTTGTTACTTTTAATATGAAACAAAGTCTCAGCTTTTCAAATTCTGACAATTATATTATGAAATTCAATCAATAAATGCTGTTTTGTGGTTTTTTTAATGATCATCTCTTCCTCTTTACTACTAGTTATAGCAGCAAATAAACATGAATGAATGTCAGAAGAATCAGAACAACTCACTGAAATCAATCATGAATCATGGAATCCATCAATCAGCGTTTTTAACCGCAGAAAGATGTCAATAAAACAACTTATGATCAATAATGTCACATTTACCTCAGAAACACACTCAATGTCCATAAACTTGATAGTCAGCTAAAAAAATAACTACAGAGAGCAGCATTTTGATAAATACAATATATGCACTACATTACATATTCATTATATTTTCAATGTTGTCTTCTTTATTTAATGTATGTTTCAATAAATCTGTCATGAAAACAAGTTATTAAATGTTTAAATGTTCATATTTCAACAACAAACTGGAGTAGAAACATAATTCTATTATTAAAAAGTTTACATTTAATGTCAAAAATTTTGTTTGTGTAACTCAGTTTTTATTTGAGTGTTGATTATTAAATAAATCTGATTCATTAACTGATTATTCAATTTTTTGCCAAGCGCAGGTCACTGATGTTATCATTCAGAATAACTAAACTGAACAGAGTCAAGCGTCTGATGTTCTCGTGTGTGTGTCACCTGCTGGACGGTTGAGTTTCCTCCGTTGAGGATGGCGATGCCCAGCTTCAGTGTGGAGGCCACCATCGGCCCCATCTCTCCTGCACAAACACACTCTCATCACTGCATAAACCTGCGTCAGCTCAGGGGTTCAGGGTTTGCTAATTCTAATTCTATTTCATCTATTTGTCTTCTTTTTTTATTTAAAAAAAAAAACTAACACTTGCTTTCTTTTTCTATTCTATCTACTTATTTTCTTTAAAAAACTAACACTAGCTTTCTTTTTTCTATTCTTTCTTTTTTCTACTTATTTTACAAAAATATTTACACAACCTTGCTATGTGTACTGCGTTAGGCTAACTGAGACTTGTTATAGCACTTGCATATCATTGCTCTTTTATTGGTTTTGATTGCTTCTATTGTCCTCATTTGTAAGTTGCTTTGAATAAAAGCGTCTGCTAAATAAGTAAATGTAGTGTAATGACCTTTGCTGGCGCTGATGGTCTGCAGCACCATCTCAGCGGCGCCGCGGTCGTGCAGTCTGGCCTGCTGATACAGCAGCTTCTGCTTCTCCATCTCCTTCTCCTGCGGGACAGATGGAGAGCGTCACAATGCTGCTGTAGTGAACACGCAGAACACAAGCTTCAGTGCCGGCGCTGAGTGAAGCTGCATGTTCCCAAAGCTGTAGCACAAGCTCCTCCAATACATACTGTATCCATCCAGAGGAAGTCCAATCACAGGAAGTGATATCAGGACAGGACACTTCTGATGTGCAATTTCTGACAATGTCAATGAGTTCAAGAAACTCCTGACAATTTCACATCTTTTTCTACATTCTTTCACTGTTGAGAGGTGATCTACATAGTTGTGACTTGAAACAGATGGAAATTTGACAGGCCAATGCTGCAGTTTATGGATGTTTTCCCTCCATTTGTCTGTGCCTATGGAAGCCCGGAAGAAATTACAAATTTGTAATGTTAACACATTAACCTTACGAGCTCAGAGGTTGTTCAGTAATTATAGATTCTTCAGTAAAAACTTTAAACATTTTTAAACATTCGAAAAATGTGTTTAATCACCAAATTCTCAGTTAAGAATTACATTAGCCATAATCCAAAGAGTTGCTTACACTGTCAAACTACTCCAATATTTGAATATATTTTCTAATAAAGGTCAAATATAAGGTTTGTTTTGATCGTGGTGTGCTAGTACAGATCAGGCTGTGGGAGATGGTCAGAGGAAGATGAGACCCTCAGGATGAAGCAGCATTATCATCATTATTATGGGAATTACATGACGCTTCAGCTGAAATCAGAAACAACCATGCTGAGAAATTAAACGTCTGGAATGAAAGAGTCCAAAAGGAATGAACGAAAGCCATGGACATGAACACTCGGCGCTGGTTACCAGAGACTGCTCTTCTTTGCTGGCAAATTTGATGCTTAAATCTTTCATAATATCACGCTGCGGAAACAAAATTTCATCACTTCATACTTGGGCCTGTAAGTGTGTTTACTTTCACTAACTGGAACAGAAGGGTGATGTAGCGTGTTGATGTCAGCCATGCTAATGCAGCGACTAGTCAGTGCTCAAGACACAAAGCTTCCTCTCAGGACTGTTTTCCTAATGTTTTTAAAAGATAAATCACATAAATCCACTGAAACAACAGCATAAAGCGGTTTGATGATTGCAGCTGAACCACAACTGCTCAAATGTGAGCCTGGAGCACAAAAGCAGTCTTCAGTAGCACAGGTATATTTGTAGCAATAGCCAAAAATACATTGTATGGGTCAAAATTATCCATTTTTCTTTTA
>JAFVLL020001047.1:0-12671 GCA_021397915.2 Tor tambroides | reverse complement strand
GTGTTTCTTTAGTTCTTTGTGAGTTGTTGAATGTAATGGTTGTCTGTTTGCCTGTGGTTGTTGGCTTATTGTTTGTTCTAGTTTTTCCATGAAATACCTGCACATAGATCCTTGCCTCTGCCTGTTTTCCCCAGCTTCTTCACAACGTTACAGTATTTGACTGGCATGTCTCTTTTACTAGTGCATCTTTGAGCCTATATTTAGTATAAGTAAAATACTTAAGTACTGTTAAAATCAGATACTCTAATACTTTTACTCAAGTTGTTTTGGAATTGGTGACTTGTAACTTGTAGTGGAGTAATTTTCACTGTAAGGTATCTGTACTTTTACTCAAGTATGGTTTTCAGGTACTCTTTACACCTCTGGTTTGGTCAAATATAGCAAATGCCAAACACGCAAGACGCCAGAATGTTGCTGTGGTTACCACAGTGTCAATAATCACAATTTTGAGAGCAAGTTCTGTTCTGTACACACAAGAAATGATAATTTAGGCAACTCACTCCTGTGTTTAAATGTGTCTGTCATTTCTGAAACTTTACAGTCTGTACATGGCCTTTATTTAAATTTAAAAAATGGCCACATACACTCTGCAATTTACAGGAGTGACAACCACATTCAATCTTTATGAATTACAATCTTTACTTGTTTGCATATTTTGACACAGGTCTGTCTCGTTCCACAGTTGCACTCACTCACCAGCCCATAGGGCCTAAAAAGACTGTGTTGCCAGATGTTGCAAGGAAAAACAAGCCCAGAATAAACATTAAAAAGTTTAAAGGCCATATTTTGGGGATAAAAAAAGGTAACACTTTATTTGCGATAAGTAAGTAAGTAAGTAACTTTGCAACTACATGTCAACTAGCAGTCATTAGAGTTTTAGGAGACTGTCTGCTTAATATCTTCTAACACTTTATTTTGATCACACAACATACTGACTATAAGAAACTTTACAAATATGTTAACTTATTCTACTAACCCTAAACCTACCCTACTGAGAGTTAGTAGACATGTAGTTGCAAATTATTGAGATTTAGTTAACATGTAGTTGACATGTAGTTACAAAGTTACTTATAGTTAGTAGAATGTCTAAAGTGGACTATCAAAATAAAGTGTAACCAAAAAAAAAATATATATTACTTTCTAAACAACAAGCCTAAAGATGCCTATAAAAGGGGGACATGGCAACACAACAAGAGTGAGCACAAATGAAACAGCATGCTCTGTAACACAATGCTATTTGCTCATGTAAAAATAAACTCATTATGGGAACATTAATTTTGAATGTTCTCTGAACATGGTAAAGCAGTTGGTAGTTAGAACATCTAAATAAAAACGTTTCAGTAAAAAATTTTTTTTGGAACTTTATGAAAGACCAGAAAACTTTGAATAAACGTTCTATTAATGTTACTGGAAGAACGCTTATGCATAACTTTGAGAGAACCTTGCCAGAACATTCCCCAAAGCTCTGAGAGCTCTGCGTTAACGTTCTTCAGTTATCGGTCAAGAAAAATGATTCACAACCAGTCATCCCTACCTGCTGGCTAGTGATGAGCCGCTCGGCTGGTTTGGTCTCGCTTAGCTTGCGTGCCAAGTCAAAGCACTGGTTGCGAAGACACTCCAAACTGCTCAGACAAACTTCCTCGTCACTTTTGTCTGCCATCTGGCTGTTAGTGTTGGGTTTACCGCTGAGTCCATTACCCATGGATCCATTTCCGTTTAGACCGCCGTCCGTGTTCTCGCTCCCTTCATCATGAAACGGCTTTTCGTGGAGGTTTTCCGAGAGCGTGACTCCGTGACCCTGCGCCAGGAGCTTTAGAGAGTCCACAGTCTCTCTTACCACATCACTGTTCACATCTAGACTCAGCTCACCTTTCCTTGAGCCCTCCTCCTCATCATCATCATCATCTTCGTCGTCGTCTTCCTCCTCCTCCTCCTCGTCCTCCTCTTCTGCGCTGTTTGAGGAGTTGCTGTTCATCTCGGACTCGGTCATGGCCCGGTAAGCGGCGTCCTCTGCGATCTTGCCCAGGTTAAGCAGAGATTTGGCCACCAGTTCATCGTAATTGTCATACTCATCGTTGTTGTTGTTGTCCTTCGCCATGGAGGGGCTTGTTCTGCTGGGACTGCAATTCATATGGTCACTCTCTGTGAAAGACAAACAAATATTGCAACACCAGCTGTAGTAGCTCAACAGATAACTCTTAGTTCAACTGCATTATCCAAAGCAAAGTTCCATTCCATACCCAACCACTTGTTTGACTCTGAACCATCCTTGTATCATGGCCATAAGCACCTCAAGGCTCAGATATATGCAAGTTATTGTCTGTTGTTTATACTATACAGCAGTGAGTTCATGTTTTTACTAACATCTGACCTCAACAAACTGAACAGAGGAAATGAACCAGAGAAGATTTCCACATCAAAGAGGGCAGAGCCCCAGAGCCACTCCTGCCTATTGCATCATCATAATCACGGACCTATGGGAGTTCAAAGGTTACAAGCCAGAGCAGAACTTTTCTAGAAAGTTGTTCTGAACTCCTAAAGTGAACTCCAAACGAACTTTGTTTAGGCCTGACTTCATTCAAAATAACATCACACCTGTTCAATCTTTGATTTCGTTTTAAGTATGTTTGTTTTAAGGTTGCCCCCCCCCCCAAATTAGAAATGGCCAGATTGTCCCTCTCAGTATTTTCTCTTCTTGTTGCTACTCTTTTTGTTGTTAGGATGACAGAGTTATGTTTTTAGGTTGGTCCACCTCAACGGTCTAAGAGCAATCATCAATATCAAAATATTTGAGAAGGTCAATCAAATCAAGGTGGGCTTTACTGTTCATAGAAGTAAACGCAATGCTTCTGTTTTAACAGTGAAAGACTATGATATAAGATGCAAGTAGCTAAACATTTAATATTTGACATCCGTGTTAATATAGAAATATTAAACAGCAATATCCAGTGATGCAGACTACTTGATATTTTGATCAAATTTTGCCATTTTAAATTGAAAATATAGGCTGAATCTTTTACTTGATTAATGTCATTTATGACAGGAATGTGAGGGGTCAACAAATATTTAGCCATTTCAAGTTTTCCTTTATTTCTATTAAGTCCATTATTATTTTAATAGTGTAAGGATGTAGGATGTTATTCACTCTTTTTAAATTTTTTTTTTACAAATGTTTTTAGTAGATTTGCTTTTATTCTCAAAATCCAATGCATACAGTGTGGTACATGAGTCCGTCTGCCGTGGATGCACAGCAAGATGTGCAAAGAGTGCAAAACCAAGGATAAAACAAGCTTTGACACAAACAAACTTCAATTGGCTTGTTTTGCAACAAAATATCTAGTGTAAAACCCAAACATTCTTGGATGCTCTGACTGTCCATGCACTAACAAGACTTGAGCAAGAACTAAAACGTGGAAGAACAAGTACTCAATAAGAAAGAAAGAGATGCATGGAACTTAAAATAGGGACAATTAGATTTAAAAAAAAAAAAAAAAAAATTAAACATTTACCTAAAAAATGTGAACTTTTTGTTGACATTCAAAACAACATCTCTTGTGTGATATTGAACATATTGTTATATAATTAAGTTAAAATTTATATTAAATCAACAATATAATAGTCCAACCAATATTTCATAAAATAGGTTTAGTAGGTATAAAACCAGACGTAGTGTAAAATCAGCTGGTCATTATTGCAAACTGATTTTAAGTAACTTTTATTTTGTAATAAAGATAGGCTGGTTCTATAATAAAACCTTTATGTTTGCATTCCTAACCCAGAAATTGCGCAGTTATTGAACTGAACTGAATCAACGTTGAACTGAATTGAGCTAAATTAAAACTATTGTCTTCTGAAGAACTGGTTTACAGTTTCATTTGTTTCATAATCCACGCTTTGCAGCCAATATTACATTTCATTTAATGGATGAATTTTATAACATGACTTTTTTTTTTTTTTGCAGATTCGAAAGTGTCAATAGAAGATGCATATTAATTCCATCCAATTATTTTCACAATATTTAAGTGTGCTAATGTCATTAGCTTAGCTTCGTGCTAACAATAGAATGTTAGTGAAGTGCAAACAGCAGCATGTGATTACCTGTTAAAGAAGCTGTGCCTGTGAAGAGCCAAATCAGTTACTTATAAGGTTCTAATTCAATTAACACGCTGTCGACAACTGCTCATGCAGTCAGCTCACTAGGTTTTGAGACAAAGCCAATATCTTAGGTAAGAAAACACAGCACAGAAAACAGGGTTAATGCCAATACATGTGGGAGTTTGATTGTTAATTAGACTAGAAGGCTCTGTCAGGTCTGATTGCAGAGCGTTGTCCTGCCATGTGCGGCTGGCTGAGCTGTCTGAAGTGGATGAGACATGTCTGAGACACATCTCACGCCTACTCCCTGATTTAGCAGACATCCTCAGACCACCAGAATCGACCCACTGAATACTGAAAAAATTGGTAGGCAATAATGCTGTCCCATTAATCAGACAACATGGATGCTTCGAGGTGTAGATATACAAGAATGGCTGTAATACTATATATAATTTTACTTTTCTTTATATATATATTTTTTAAAACATTTTCTCAACAGTATTGCTTCTTTGATAATTATAATGACATTTGTTAGTTAGTTTATGTAAAATCTGTTTTTGGTTTTGTTTCATGTTCATGTTTTCATGTCTTTTATTTTGAAGTTTAGTTATGGTTCCTGTTTGTGTCATGCTTCCCTTGCCCTCATGTCTCTTTGCTATTGGTTCCCTTGTTCTATGTGTCTAAGCTCCTGATTATTCTGTTCATTGTGTCATGTCTTCATTGGTTGTTCATGTCATGTGACCCTCATAGTTTTCTATAAGTTGCTATGTTATTTTCCTTGTTGCTTTGTCGTGTATTAACGTTGTAACCTGCTGTCGGTGAGTTTAGTTCATTTCATGCCATGTCTAGTCTGTTTCAAGTCAAGTCTTCGTCTGTTTGGATTATGTTTGGATTTTGGATGTCACGTTTGTAAATAAACTGCACTTGGGTTCATCACTACGCTCGCCTTCAGTGGACTCCTCATTACAGAATACACGACCTGCAAAATGGCGACAGGGCCATAGAGGATTATGTTGCTGACTTTTGTGGACTGTGCCATTTGGTCAATTTTAATGATGTGGCTTTAAAGGACATTTTTCATCATGGACTGAATGATTCTCTTAATTATCTCATGCCTCGCCATACCCCTCACTGGACTCTGGAACAATATATTGATCATGCTCTACTGTTGTCTGGATCATCCTTTACTGTTGGTGTCGTGGAGGAGGAACACGACACTTCCTCTAAGCCTACTCACGTCATGTCTGCTGCCAGCCCAACGCTGCCCGCCACGCCAAAGCCTGCTCACATCATGTCTGCCACGCCAAGGTCTGCTCACGTCATGTCTGCCACGCCAAGGTCTGCTCACGTCATGTCTGCCACACCAAGGCCTGCTAACGTCACGTCTGCTACTCCAGGACCTGCTTACATGCCAGTTAAGTCGAAGTTTATTCCTGTCATATCTACCAAGTCACAGTCTGCTCACATCATGTCTGCCAATCCAGAGTCTGCTAACGTCATGTCTACTACCCCAGGGCCTGCTCACGTCATGTTGGCTACTCAGGAGATTCTTCATAACATGGCTGCCATTGAAGAGCTACGTCGCAAGATGGCCGCCACTCAAGAGTCTCTTGAGAAAATGGCCGCCGTTCTCGAGTCTGCTCACGTCACGCCTGTCAAGCCAGAGCCTGCTCACGTCACGCCTGTCAAGCCAGAGCCTACGGGGCCTGCTCACGTCACGCCTGTCGTTTCAGAGCTTCACGGGGCCTGCTCACGCCTACGCTGAGTCCCCGGCCAAGATGGCCGCCATGCCTGAGTCCTCGTCTAAGATGGCCGCCACACGAGCCTTGTCACGTCACGGCTGTCACCAAAAATTTCCCTAAGGATTTTTTTTGGGGGGGCTATAGTACCCAAGCTCCTGCGGATGCGGAACTTGGGCCAGGACTGATCGCCAGTGTGATGGACCCACCACTGATGTCGGTGCGAGCAGCTGGCATCACCAGGGCCTCAGCACTGGTTGTCACAGAGACTGTTCCCCTGACCTCAGTGCTTCCTGTAATGGCGGCCGCCATTTTGAGTGTAAGGGCTGCACACTGCTCCTCCTGAGGCCTCCCTGTCCACGAGTCTGCTCCTGAGGCCTCTCCTGTCCACGAGTCTGCTCCTGAGGCCTCTCCTGTCCACGAGTCTGCTCCTGAGGCCTCTCCTGTCTACGAGTCTGCTCCTGAGGCCTCGTCTGTCCATGAATCTGCCCCTGTGCCTCCAGAGGTGGCGGCTTCCGCTGCAGAACCTCCAGAGGAGGCGGCGTCCACCGCAGATCCACCAGAGGTGGCGGCTTCCGCTGCAGAACCTCCCGAGGTGGTGGCGCCCACTTATGAACTCACGATCTGTCCTGTCACGGCCACGGAGGCCGTTCCGCCATGGCCCACTGCTCCCCCATGGCTTCCTGCCCCATCTGTTCTGCCATTGCCCCATGCTCCAGGCCCGGGTTTGCTCCACGCTCCAAGTCCTGTTCCCCTTCACGGGCCTGGCCCTCCATCCCTCCCCCCATTCTGCCTCTGCTCCACCTCCCTCCTGGACATTTTGGGGTCTGTTTTGGTTTTTGTTTCAGGCTTCTGGAGCCGCCTTTTTTGAGGGGGGAATATGTAAAGTCTGTTTTTGGTTTTGTTTCATGTTTTCATGTCTTTTATTTTGAAGTTTAGTTATGGTTCCTGTTTGTGTCATGCTTCCCTTGCCCTCATGTCTCTTTGCTATTGGTTCCCTTGTTCTATGTGTCTAGTTCTGATTGGTTCTCTTGTTCATTGTGTCATGTCTTCATTGGTTGTTCATGTCATGTGACCCTCATAGTTTTCTATAAGTTGCCATGTTGTTTTCCTTGTTGCTTTGTCGTGTATTAACGTTGTAACCTGCTGTCGGTGAGTTTAGTTTATTTCATGCCACGTCTAGTCTGTTTCAAGTCTTCGTCTGTTTGGATTATGTTTGGATTTTGGATGTCACGTTTGTAAATAAACTGCACTTGGGTTCATCACTACGCTCGCCTTCAGTGGACTCCTCATTACAGTTTAGCAGTTACCTTAAGCCATATAACACTGAAAATAGCAAGGCTGAACAGCAATTGCACACAAAATGATGGGATTATTTGTAATATATATATATATTAATTATTGAGAATATGAATTCTTCACTTTATTCTACACTCTACTGTGATGGGGTGAAATAATGTATGTGCATGTTAAGATTAGTAGCAATAAATAAGCTAACACTCTCTGCAAAACTGTAACCACACACAGTTTTTAGAATCGGGGGTATTAGTTTAAGAACCAATATGTTGTTCAGATTAAATAATGGAAACATATATTTAACTAAAAAAGTTTTTAAAGTTTTGAAACAATCAGACTGTTGGTAATACTTGAGGGCATTGGTCCCCTGTACTTCAAAGCTCACATTCAGTAGGCTGTGTGTGTCCATGAACTGAGCACCTCTGTTTTGAGACGGCTGTTTTTAGCCTGATACTGAGACCGCACTGAAGGTCACAGCAAAATCATCCAACTGCACCTCAAATTACGGTGACCTTCTTCCAAATATGCCTAACTGCCAAATTACCTCCTCTACCCCTCTGGAGGCTGAAATACTTCACATTCAGCTCTGGTTTTGTTTCTAAACCCAAAAATAAAACATTCTGGTGCAAGATTAACATTTTAAAGCCTACTGTATTATATATGCTATGCAAATTTCTAAGGTCTAAATGATTAACATGATCAAAACTTTGCTGTTAAACCTGTTGTGCAGAATCTACTACATTCCTTGTCATCTGATTGATGTATGAAATAAAAGGCCTTTTAGTATAATTGTACAAACATCCACCTTCAGCTCACACTTCATGTGTCTTTTTGCTGTGAAATATTTACTAATTTCATAAAGTAAATGTGTGAATAACTTATATTGTTAGAAATATTGCAAGATGAACACTTACTGGACCAAAGCAACTTAGCTTTACTTAATTATCATTTTAGAAAAATCACATTTAAATGCGAGTCTCATATATGATCATCAGGCTTTTGAGGAACATTTGTTTGTTCATCTCTCAATCATCATTGTATTGCATTGCATTATATATTTTGATCATCAAACAATGCATTTAAATATCATCAATAATGAGACATATTATTGGAGATACCTGAGTGACGACTGATATCATTTTATTATGTTATATTGGTAGAAAGATTGATTGATTTACATTACAAGTTATCAGAATTTCATTTTACTTTGTTTTGCTATACATAAATATCAACATCTGCATCAAAATGCATATTTTTGCTCGGTTTAGGCCTCTGAATAAAGTTGAGCTGTTGTTTTTTTCCTCCTCAATCTCCATATTTTCACTATATCATACTGCAATTGTTAGCATATTTACCTCATAAAAATGAGTTTTGCTGGTACAAATTAATGTATTTAAGATTGATTCAGTGATACTAAATAATATTTTTAATATTAATTTAGTTAATTTAGATGTTAATATTTTATCAGTATTTATCTTTCCTGGATTTATTCAGACTCTCACCTATTTCTTGAATTTGCTCCTCATCCTCTTGCTCATCTTCCTCCACCTCATCCTCATCTTCATCATCCTCCCCCTCTCTTTCTACATCTTCTTCCTCTTCCTCCTCCACCACTTCCTCTTCGTCCTGCTCCACCTCTTCCTCCTCTCCATTAATCACTTCTACCTCTTCCTGTTCATATTGGTCCTCGTTGTCGGTGTATTCCTCCTCCGGTTCCTCTTCGTCTTCCTTTTCCTCATCCTCATCTTCCTCCTCCTCCTCCTCCTCTTCCTCCTCTTTGTCATCCATCTCCTCCATTTTGTGCGTTTTGTAGCATTTCTCCATTGACGGCTGGTCTACGACTGTTAGAAAGACCTTCCTCTTGGGCAAGGGCTCCAGGGCGTGACTCTCCAGTGGTTTTCTCTTCTTGGCGACAGGACAGCCATACACACTGGACATGGAGAGATAAGAAAAAGGTAATTAACAAGCTGGCTTGCGATTTGCTGGGCTTTAGTACAGTTCAATGCGCTCCAGACCAGGCTTCATCATCTACTCTGCACAGGCTGAAGGAGTTCTGAATTGGGACAAATACAGCAGGCTGCATGCCAAATAATTTATGGGTTACACAAGTGGAACAATCAATAGACCTTAGTCAGGGTAGACACCATATTTAATTTGTAGTGAATGACAACAAGACTATGAGACATAAAGTTTGCTCAATTCAACATTTTATTTTGGGGTCTGCTAGAACACATTTACATGATTTAAAGCTCAAAAATGTATTATTTTTCCTCATCCTGCAGCACTTTTTTCATCTTCTGACTGAAATTCTCTGTTTTACTTCATTTCTCTTTAAATCCTGCCTTTCTAGTCTGCTCTGATTGGTCAACTGGACCAGTCTGTTGCGTGTGTTGGAAATGGAAATCGAGTTTCAGCTCCTAGGATTCATGGGCAGCTGTAAATAGTATTATAATCTCAGTGTTGGGTAGTAACTAGCTACATGTAATGGAATTACATTATTTAATTACAAAATAAATATAACTGTAATCTGTTACAGTTACTGAGAAAAAAAGTGTAATTAAATTAGTTACTTGAAAATGTTAACGATTACAAAGGAGGGTTACATAATATATGAATACCACACACATAAGCACACAGATTTGATTGATTTCTCCCCCGTCCCCCCCAAAAAAATAAAATAAAAATATGAGACACCGATGTTTCAGGAGTTTAGGACACAGAATAGGACACATGCTTATTCAATAACTTATGTAATAACATATGCTTTATTTTTTTAAAATTAACTATTTTTTCCAAGGCATTATTATATGCCAGTGACTCCTGTCATAACTATGCAACAATTTGATTTCAAAAACAGTATCATATAGTAGCTAATAAACTATATCTTATGATTTTAAATCAGTATTTAACCTCAGAACGATCTCAAAGTAAATATAGACTAAAGTCTGATTTAAAAATTTCTGACTTTAAAATTAAAATTGTATAATCTTAATTCAAGTGAAGTGATAAAGGATTTTGAAAGTCTGACGGTAATCAGTGTTAAGTACTACTGTAAGGTTAACCCTGCCTGTATTAAATGTAAAAGTAATCCAAAAGTAATGAAATATAATCTGTTACATTATACTTTAATAAAGTAATTGAAATAGTTACACTACTTATTACATTTCAAATAGGGTAACTTGTAATCTGTAACCTATTACATTCCCAAAGTAACCTTCCCAAACATATAGAGTCAGTATTGGAAGTTCATACAATGTTTTTCCCCTCAAGTGAAAAATCAGCATCTCCTTGACATAGCAAATCACTTGCCAAAGTGTTGTAAACTTGCAAATGTGTAACATGGTAAAGTCACAAAAATAATGGCAGGACTACAAACAATTTAAATAAATCTGATAGGTAGCGATTCATGCCAAGATAAATAGTGCAAAATAGAGTAGAATAATACTGAATAATAATGCAGTATTTAGATGACTAACCAAACAATACAATAGTTTGTGTTAAAATCCTGTCCTGTTATGATTGCATTGTCCAGGCTCTGCATTAAATCACAAATGCCCTGGTAACTTTAGCAGTCCTGTACACACATACACACACAACACCTTGCAGCTGTGAGATTAAGAGGTGATTAATTGCATTTTATACCTTCGGCAAATATATATTTTATAGATCCACCCAGCAGCAGGAGCAGGTGATTTTATCATCCAATAATCAGTGTATTGATCCAGTGCTCAGACCAGCAGACATAAGTTATTTTCATTTGAGCCAGGGAGAGTGAGTAACAACCCTTTACCTTTAAAGGGACATTTCTCCCAAAAATGAAAATTCTGTCATCATTTACTCACCCTCATTTTGTTCCAAACCTGCATGAGTTTCTTTCTTCTGTTGAACACAAAAGAAGATATTTTGAAGAATGTTGGAACTTATACAAACTCATAAAGGTTTGTAAAAATTTGAGGTTGAGTAAATAATGACAGAATGTTCATTTTTGGTCACACTTTATTTTAAGGTCCAATTCTCACTATTAACAAACCATTAACTATGACTTTTGCCTCAATAAACTCCTAATTTGCTGTTTATTAATAGTTAGTAAGGTAGTTGTTAAATTCAGGTATTGGGTAGGATTAAGGATGTAGAATATGGTCATGCAGAATATATGCTGATACAAGTACTAATAAACAGCCAATATGTTATTAACTGACATGCTAATAAGCACCTAGTTAATAGTGAGAATGTGTCCCTATACTAAAGTGTTACCTCATTTTTCAGGCAGTCTGTCCATTTTCCTATCTACAGTATATATCTGTCCATCCATCCATCAATAATCTCTCTATCCATTCATCCACCCATCATCTATCCATCCATCAATCATCCATCCTCCCATTCATCCATCCAACCATCCATCAATCATCTTTCCATTCAAGCAGCTGTCCACTCCTCTATCAGTCATCTTTCTAATAATTATAATAATAATAACATTATGTTTTATTTGTATAGCACCTTTCAAGAACCCAAAGACTCTTCACATAATAACACAAGCAATTGGATGGTTGGAACTTCTTCAACTTCTATAAATCCTTCCATCCATCCACCCAGTCATCTTTCAATCCATTCATCCATCCATCCATCCATCCATCCGTCGTCTTTTTAAAGCAGTTTTTCTCTGGAAAAAAAAGCAAGAAAATGTGATCAGGTTACATTGGTCACTTATTGATAATGACATAGTTGATAATGACCTGTAGTAGCCTGATGCACTGATAATAATCTTCACACGTCACTTTAAATTTACCAATCCATCAATCTTCTTTCAATCCATCCATCCAATCATCTTCTTTCCATCCACCCATCCATTCATCAGTCATCTTTCTATCCATCCATCTATCCATCAGTCATCTTTCTATCCATCCATCCATCCATCCATCCATCCATCCATCCATCCATCCATCCACCCATCCATCAGTCATCTTTCTATCCATCTAATCATCTTTCAGTCCATCCATCCATGCATCCATCAATCTTCTTTCCATCCAGCTGTCCACGCACCCATCCATCCATCCATACATACATCTATCCATTAGTCATCTTTCTATCCATCCATCCATCCATCCATCCATCCAGTCATCTTTCAATCCATCCATCCATCCATCCATGCATCCATCAATCTTCTTTTCATCCAACTGTCCACGCACCCATCCATCCATACATACAACCCGAATTCCAGAAATGTTGGGACTTTTTTAAATTTGAATAAAATGAAAACTAAAAGACCTTCAAATCACACGAGCCAATATTTTATTCACAATAGAACATAGAGAACATAACAAATGTTTAAACTGAGAAATATTACACTTTTTTCCACTAAATGAGCTCATTTCAAATTTGATACCTGCTCCAGATCTCAAAAAAGTTGGCCCGGGGCAACAAAGGGCTGAAAAAGCAAGACATTTTAAAAAGATTCAGCTGGGAGAACATCTAGCAACTAATTAAGTTAATTTACATCAGGTCTAGCTATAAAAGGGATGTCTTAGAGAGGCAGAGTCTCTC
>JAFVLL020001046.1:23431-75108 GCA_021397915.2 Tor tambroides | reverse complement strand
TTCTCTACAGTACCCATTCATCCACCCATCCATCATTCTGTTGTTCTTTCCATCTGTCGTTCTTTGTTATTCTGTTGTTGTTCTATGTCTGTCTATCTGTCTATCTATCTGTCTATCTGTCTATCTATCTATCTATCTATCTATCTATCTATCTATTTATATCGTTCTATTTATCTATCGTTCTGGGTTCTATTATTCCATCATTATTCCATCCATCTCTCCATCTATTCTTCTTTTCCATCTATCATCTCTTTGTCTACCTGTTTAATCCATCATTTCATCTATCTATCCATCCATTGATAGTTGAATAGTGAAGGGTTAATGTAAGGTCAGCCAGATATTATTGCTACATAAACCCTTATTAGCAGACGTCTGACTGTGTGTGATCCCACTTATTTCACGGCAGCTTACTAAATTAATAAATAAAGGGCCATGAAATACTAATTTGAGTTTAAATTACTGGATTATGAGAGATGAAAGTGTGTGAAGTGATACATGAGGCAGATATGTAGGAGTTGGTGGGTCAACAGTCATTATTTGACCACAGACTGCAGTGTTTTGACTGTATCTCTGTAAATTGGTCGTAACGCCATGTTTGTGTGTGTTTCAGAGTCTGGGCTCCATCGACAGGAAGGGAACGCGGCAGAGAAGGTAAGACACGTCTGTGTCACGCTCTCGTTTGGGTCATGCCAGGGTTAAATATGGCATAATGAAACGGTCAAGTCATTAGGAATGCGTTTGACCTTAATTGGGCCTAGTGACCCACAGAACAGAGAGATAATCTAGTTTTAGCCAAACTAGATGGCTAAAACTAGATTTTAGATATATGCATGTAAATATATGCATGATATATGCATATATTTACAGTCCTACCATCCATTGTGTGTTGTCAGATGGTTGTGATTATAATAAACACTGAGTCGAAAGTCAAAATCCTAATGATTAAGTTAAAACGAGACTTCACAAGTCAATAAAAATGAAACAGTATCTCATAGAAGTGAATGCATTAAAGATCAGATTACTACAATATCGACAAGTCTTATAACAGCACTGCAGCTCTATAGTGCGCTGGATATGTTAGCACAATAAATTGCTTGTGTTACCTGTAGGTTACGCACCAGTTGCATTTGCACATGTATGCTGCATCTCAACAGTAAGTCTCTTTAATGTTTAATTGCTCCCGACATGTTAAATCGTCTTATTACTGGGGGTCTGTGTCTTTCTGTGAATTATGAAACTGTCACACAATGTGGCGTAGGAGAGCCTTCCTATCAACAAGAACACCATGTTACCTTGGTTACTCGATTGAAAATGGCAGATCTCCTAAATCTGTCACTAATGGCTGACTAATGAGAACTGAACCGCTGATCGGATCTGATCAAAGGATGAAGTCTTGTTTTCCTCTCTGGGTAGGTTATATAAAGCTGCTTTGTGAGATTTCTCACCCCAGATCAATGATAGCTGATGTAGTGTTGGTTATTTGGGCTAATTAGTATGTCATCATTGTCAGTAATTAGTTTGTGTGTGTGTTCTGGTCGCAAGTGTACAATGTGGTAACAACGTGTCCTTTCCAGAGGCAATTTTTCATCCTTGCTGAACGTGAAGCGCTGCGCATAGCAACTAAATCACATTTAATAATTTCACTAAATCTAAAATCAGTCTGACAGCAAAAGTTCAAAAGTTTGGGATCAGTAAGATTTTTAAATGTGTTTTTAAAAGAAGTTTCTTCTGCTCACCAAGGCTGCATTTATTTGATCAGAAATACTGTAATATTTTGAAATATTATTGAAATTGAAAAATATATGAATATATTTTAAAATGTAATTTATTCCTGTGATCAAAACGGAATTTTCAGTTTCATTACTTCAGTCTCCAGTGTCACATGATCCTTCAGAAATCATTCTAATGTGCTGATTTGCTGCCCAAGAAACATTTCTGATTATTATCAATGTTGAAAACAGTTGTGTTGCTTCATATTTTATTTTTCAGGATTCTTTGATGAATATACAATTCAAAAGAACACACATTTAAATGTCTTTACTGTCACTTTTGATCAATTTAATGCATCCTTGCTAAATAAAAGTATTCATTTCTTAAATTAATTAAAAAAAAACATCCTTTTGAACTTTTTAGAGACCTATCACATACAGTATGTCCCATAAGTTGTCTCAAATCAAATTGAATATGAATCACTTTTTCCATTTTTTTAACCTAAAAATGTGTGTAGACAGTTTATTTTTTGAACATAACTCTGAAATATACAATTTTGTTTGTGAATATGCGGTGTACTTGCTGCTAAGTGTCTCGGACTAAATGTTGGCAAACTTTGGAAGACTTTCCAGTCAGGCAGACAAAATGAAATCTGTGTGGCCTTATGATCAGAAGTCAAATTCAGCCAGTCACTTTGTTTTTGTGTGCAATTAGTGAACGAACCGAATTAGCGAGGAATAAAATGCATGCGCCGTAACCATTTGCGGTCTCGCGTTTGAACGTCTAGCGAGCAATTGTGAACAAATCACATAAACCTTAAGTTGTCAGACTAGTTATTGTGGGTCGCATAACTATAGGGAGAAAATCAAATGAATTAGCATGAATGATATATGGCAGCAGTGTGCGTATATGTCTCTCTGTCTCTCTCTCTCTCTCTCTGACCCACATAAGCATTTTTCACATAGACAGTCTAATAACTTTAATAAGTGTGCATGTTTCAGTGTTTGGTTTTGTGGTTGATGTGTGTATGTGTAAAGGTTGACTCAGCCGTGTGTGTGTGGAGGGGCTGGCGTTGTGGTTTGCGTCTTTGATGTGGTTTGGCCATGAAAAGTCTGACGGTTCCCCAACAGTGCCGCGCCAGACAAACACACACACACACACACACACACACACACACCTCAATAAAGCCCTGCCAGAGGAACTTTCCCGCGAAAACATCGCCTGGCATCTCACTCATTTGTGTGTGTGTGTGTGGCATCGTCTTTTCCATTCTCTCGCACACAGGCTTATATATGCACAGGTTTGGCCGCAGGTCTGGTTGTAGGTACGGAGATGATACAGCGGAAACCACCGGCTCGGAGAACTTCCTCACAAACACACACTGTTGTGTGTTACCGAGCGTGTGTGTGGTTTGCGTCTATAAATGTATGACACGTTCACACGCTCGTGATCCGCTCCAGCATAAATAATCACCCTGATGGCCGTCTCCACTCTGATTGGAATCTTGACGCCCTGTGGAATTGTGGGATTGTGGAGGGAACGACAAGATGGGAGACGCTTTTGGTCCATTACGGCATTCCGGCAAAGACCACAGAGAGAGAGAGAGAGACGGGGCGAGTAGGTGGCCCTCTAGAGAAGCCACTTTTATTTCGGAGTTCTGGGAACATGAATCAGAAGTGTGTACTAGACTGTACTGAATGTGTTTATAGCTGTATTAGGTGTTGATATTCATGTGTTTTTCTTTATAATCAAGAATATACCAACTTTTCAGCTTCTTAAATTACTTTTTGACTGCACAGGCTGTTGATCAGTCGTCATAATATAGTAGTCATTTAGAACTGAAGTGTGAATGCCTTTTAAATTCCAATTTAGTTCCTGGATTTGGTCAAGAGTTCAATTTGCAGTTCAAATTTAAATGTCAGGAAGAAGAATGAGAGTTAATTGAAATTCAAAGGAACTCATTTAACAGTTTTTTTCAACTAGCATAAATTATCAAGACAAACTTTTAATGTTGATTTGAAAGTTTTGACAAAAGTTTAAGAAGCCTCAAAATTTGAAAGTGTATATACTTGATGGATGGACAGAGATAGATACAGAGAGAGAGAGAGAGAGAGAAATGGATGAATGGAGAGATGGATAGAGAGAGAGATAGACAGATGAATGGATGGATGGATGGATAAATGGAGAGAGATATATGGAGAGATAGATGAGAGATCTAATAAATAGATGGATAGATAGATGGAGAGATGGATGGATGGATGGATGGATGGATGGATGGAGAGAGATAGATGAGAGATCTAATAGATAGATAGATAGATAGATAGATGGAGAGATGGACAGATGGAGAGATAGATGAGAGATGAATGGATATGAATGTACAGAGATAGATAGATAGATAGATAGATAGTAGGGATGTGCCTGAAGCCGAATACCTTATTCGGAAAGGCACGGATAATGGCTTCAAAACGAATAATGGATTTATCCGAATAACAGAAAAAATATTCGGCGGACACAATCACATGTTTGTTGGAACAGCACTACATTAGTGAGGTCTGCGGTTGTTAAGATTTGTGCAATAATAACTGCTTTGATAGCATTTTACAAATTTTGTTGAATTGTGGATTCAGTAAATTCCTGCTCCTGTCACTCAAATTTTAATGCCAGTTGATCTTCCATTTAGGGGTGTGACTGATTCCAATTAAATTCACACTCATGATTTGAAGATTAAGTCAATTCTTCTCCTCTGAGTCATTTTAATTATAATTTTTGTTCTTTGAACACACAAACCCAGGGTGTGTGTGTGTGTGTGTGTGTGTGTGTGTGTGTGTGTGTGTGTGTGTGAGAGAGAGAGAGAGAGAGAGAGCGGGTCAAAGCCTTTGAATGGAATAACGGCACAACACATTTGATGTGCGGTATGGAGAGCTTTTATTTTAGCCCTAACTAACTGTTTTCTGTCTGCGCTGGCACTGCTGTTTAATACTGTGTGTGTTTGGTATTTATGTGCTTGTCTAATGAGCAGCCCGGGCCGAAGCGCTGGATCTGTGCGCTGGCTGCAGTCTGAGCGCCCATCAACATCAAACAACACAGACAGACGTTCGTCTCTCCCTCGCTTTCCAGCTCTGCTCCAAAACTTAGCGAGACGCCTACCTAGACAGCATAGACATAGTGTTGCCTTCACTCAGAATACTTTGAATTATATGCCAAATTTCCATTAACAAACTAATTAACTTAATCAGTCAGTCACACATTAATGAAACAGGCCAGATTTGTGCACCCAAAAATCGTGCCATTATTATTAACCATTTGGAACTATATAATTTTATTTAAATAATCATATTTTCAAAATGCATTTATTCAGATTTTTATCAGTACTATTACAGAAATCTGACCTGTTTTATTTAATATGTAATAATAATATAAAATTGCATGAATTATTGTTGAACTGACTTCTATAGTTTATACAGTATGTAATGCAGTTACATCAGAAGTAACTGTAATTACGTTTTTAAGGGAAAAGTAATTAAATTATAGCAAGTAAGTACTTAGTAATGCATTACACCTAACACTGCTGCCAATTACGCATCTCATCAAGTTTATTTATTTATTTTTGTTTAAACTATGTACCAAAAATACCTGTTCATTTATAAATCCAATTCATTTCAATTTCATTTGAGCTGAATATTGCTTGTTCTCACTAGCCATATTTTAACCATGTTCATACTTTGTAACTGAATTAATGTAACTGATTTCACAATGGTGATTCTAAGCAATTTTATTAAACTATTTAGGATTTACTGGTTATTGTGTATTTAAAACACATTCAGTTTATTGTTACTATTACAGAAATCTGACATGTTTCATTGATGTAGGACTGACAAATATGCATCAAATTAAGATTATTAGTTTATGTTAAAACTGCGCAATCAAAATGCATGGATATTTTATATGCAATTCAAAGACATAAATTCTTAATTTATGCATAAATATTTTTTTGAGTGTTCTGTTGGCCAGATTAGTCAGTGTATCCTTCATAAAGAAGGCAATCCCAGAATGCTTTGCGCAGCTGAGTTGATTTTGAAACAGATCTTCTCTCTCTTTCTCTCTCTCTCTCTCTCTCGCTCTCAATCATGTCTAAAAGTGCATACGAATTAAGCGTTGACTTGTGCCGTGTTTATGTTTGGTATTTATTTTTACTCGGGCGTTTGTGTGTACGTGTGCTCTTGAAGGAGGTGATGTCATCACTCAGGCCTTCCTACTGTAAGAAATCTTCTAATGGCATTACATCAGCACATGGGACCCCGACCGAGCGCAGTGTCATCCAGAACAGCTGCCGGCGGAATCAGATTCATCCCGCTGTCCTCCTTCCTGTCTTATTCCCAAACGGCTTCTATCTAGGAACATTCCCTCTAGAAATACGGATGCGGTCACCTCTCGGTGGCATGAGCGCTCGGGAGGCACTGACCTTGTCCTTCACTGTTTAAACATTCTTCAGTCGCACTTGTTGACTTGTTTGTCATTAAGCGATTGCAGGATCGTTCATTCACGCATTTACAGCGCTGTCAGCCTCACACGCACAGATCTGCATATAGCGGCCGCCGCTGCTGTTGTGACAACACTGTTGCTAAGGAGAGCACAAGATCAACACACGCAGTCCCTCTTACATAAAGATTTACCGGGGAATCTCACGGAGAACATTTCCAGGTCATTTTTTTTTTGATTTTTGATAAGTAGACGTATTTTCCTTCCAAGTTTTTTAAAATGTTACATAAAATGTAAGAAAAGTCTCAGACCTCATTAAAAATCTTTATAAAAAACTTGAAAACCTGGGATTAAAAAAAAGAAAAAGAAAACCTGTAAACAAACAAGGTTTTATGGTTTTGAAAGATGTAAAACAGTCAAAAGATTTAATTTATTGTTTTTAAATTTAATTTGTTTATTATTTAGTAATTTAGTATCCACATTTATTTATTTATTATTATTATTTATAATAATAATAATAATAATAATAATTTTATTATTAAATATATTTTATTTTATTTTCATGATGTTTGTCATTTTAGTTTTGGGCAAAAGGATTTTTGATTGAACCAGTATAAAAAGTTTACATATTTTAAAGTGATGCTGAAATGGTTCCTTGTACTATTTGTTTGTAATTAAAGATCCAATATTTAAACACATGAAACATGATGAAACAATATAATAGAGAATATTTGGTAAAACTCTGGACTTGTGAAAAAAATTGAAAACCTGGAAATAAACAAGATTTTGAAAAAATGTAAAACAATGAAAAGATTTTATTTTGTTTATTTTTTTATATTTATTGTTTGTTTTGTTATCATTATCCATATTTTTGTTATTATTTATTATTATTTTATTACTGTCCATATTATTGTTATTATCATTATTATTTTATATTTTTATTATTATTATAAGATATGTTTTATTTTGTTTTCATGATCTTCATCCTTTTAGTTTTGGGCTGAAGGATTTTTTTTTTTTTTTTTTTTTTGATGTGATAAAAAAAGTTGATCTGCATTTTTAAAGTGACTGAAATTAATTGTACTGTTTGTTTGTAATTGAAGATCAAATATATAAACACATGAAACATGATGGAACAATATAATAGAGAATATTTGGTAAAACTCTGGACTTGTGAAAAAAAATGAAAACCTGGAAATAAACAAGATTTTATGATTTTGAAAAAATGTAAAACAATGAAAATATTTTATTTTGTTTATTTTTTTTAATATTTATTGTTTGTTTTGTTATCATTATCCATATTTTTGTTATTATTTATTATTATTTTATTACTGTCCAAATTATTATTATTATTATTTTATATTTTTATTGTTATTATAAGATATGTTTTATTTTGTTTTCATGATCTTCATCCTTTTAGTTTTGGGCTGAAAGATTTTTTTTATTTTTTTTTATTTTGATGTGATAAAAAAAAGTTGATCTGCATTTTTAAAGTGACACTGAAATTAATTGTACTGTTTGTTTGTAATTGAAGATCAAATATTTATACACATGAAACATGATGGACCTTTGATGGAAAATGTTTGGTAAAACTCTGGACTGCTCTCAGGCAGCGTGTGTGTTTTAGGGAAACATTGAGTAAATCAGTGGATCTATTACAGTAATCATGCTATTTCCGTGTGTTTGTGTTTCTCAGGACTGAGTCTGGGATCGTGAAGTTCACCCAGAGACTCTCTTTGAAGGACAAACACTGCAAGGAGGACAGGAGTCTGTCGTCCAGACCTCCGGTCTACAGGAGGCGCTCTCTCAGCGTAGACTGGTACCACAACGTTTCCATCAATTCAATAAATCAATCAGCTAAAAACCGGTTTGCGAGATGTTGACCAGACATTAGGGCTCAAAAGATGCCAGAAAAGCTATGTTGGCTCTGAACGCCGCTAGTTAGCCGTGGTTTTTCCTCTGCTCATCTCTACAGACATCATGACTCCAGCTCTGACTGTCTCTCTGCTCTCCACCCTCCCCGTCTGTCACGGCTTATGCATGTCCAAAACTCACAAATCTGACTCACTTCCAACATGCTTTTCTTGGGAGCTTTCCCTGAGATCATCAACATGCACATCGTTTTAAAGGCACATGAATCTCTCTGCCTTTTTTTCTTTACTGTTTAAGAAAAATTACCAGACCTTGACCACAATTACTCATTTTGGAAATTCTTTAATGGTGCTTCAAAGTACTTTAATGAATAACTTGGTATTAAGTCAGATTTGTGTAGCACTTTTTTACAATATACACACATTGTTTCAGAGCAGCTTTAGACAAAATCATGATATTAATGTTTAAAATAACTTAATATTTTCATGCCTTGTAGTCACATTTATCAGACTCTCTCTCTCTCTCTATATACTGTATATACAGTATATATACTTTATTATAACATTTTGTGACAATACAAGCAATCAAGCAGTTGAGATTTGCTATATAGTATATATTGCTTTATGTGAGTATACTGTGAATACAGTTGGACTTACTTTATATATCCAACATTATGTGAAGAGCTGGTCAATAATATAGTTATACTAGTAAACATATAATTAAATAGACCCATATGATTTTATTTAAAAAAGTTTTTTGTTTTTTTTAGATTATTTGTATAAATATATTTATACTGTATAGATAAACTTTTTTGTTGAATGAAATAGGTTTAAGATTTTCTTTTTTCAGAAATTGCTAGTTAATTTGATCACATTGGGCTAAAACGTACTGACTTTGTTCACATATAGTAGAACAGCTTCCCAAAAACTGGATAATTTTTGTACTTTTTTGGGGAATTTATGTAACTTTCTTACACTTGTGGTCTTCCCAGTCAAAAATGACCGGCTTATAAATTGATCATTATACTTTATTACTACCAAATATTGGATTCGGTCTTTTTGTCAGCTTGTTTTCTGTCAGTTAGCACAGGTTATGTATTTCTTTTTGGAACTGATTGATCATAGACCTCAATGATCTGAGCTCATGCACCTCAGTTTTTAAGGAGACATTGTCAAAATTATCCATAAAAAATGCTTTTTTCACCCCAAAATGGACCTACAACCAATCAGTTCCAAAAAGAAATGCAAACCTGTGCTAATGGGAAGACTGAATCCAAGATTTGGTGGTAATACAGCATAATGAGAGATTTACAAGCAATTTTTAAAAGGCCAGTCGTTCTTGACTGGGAAAAATAATTTAAAGGGATAGTTCACCCAGAAATGAAAACTACTTCTTCTGTTGAATGTAAAAGAAGATATTTTGAAATATATTGGTTGATGGTACCCATTGACTTCCATAGTATTTTTTTTTTCATACTGTGGAACTCAATGGCTACCGCAACTGCTTGTTTTCCAACATTCTTTAGAATATCTTTTTACGTTCAACAGAAGGAAGAAACTCATACAGTTTGGGAACAACTTGAGGTTGAGTAAATGATGACAATTTTCATTTTTGCTCATTTTTCCTTCGAGTAAATGGGTTAAAAGGTATTTAAATCATCCGATTGTAAACCTGCTATGCGCTTCTATATTCCCAAACTGTGAGTTTATGTGCTTTTGTTCGTGCATGAGAAGAGGTGCGTATCGGCGGTCGTGGCATATGGCAGATTGGGAGCCAGGCTCCAGAGACGCATATAACTCCGGGGAGTCTCAGGCCAGCGTGTCCCCAGGATGTAGCCACCCTGGCTGGGCGCGGTGCAGGCTGGGCCCCCCTGTTTTCGGGGGCCGCACAGAGACTCACACAGACTCCCTGTCACCTCCTGCACGTTGAGCTGTCTGTCGCCAGAGCCTCTTAGACGGGCCTAACGTCTCACACACACGTACAAAGACACATCGGCGCACACGCATTCATACATTGATTGATCCCGCGCTCACACGCGCGTCTCGGAACATCCCCATGGCGACGGTCTTCTGTCTCTGCTCATCAGAATTAGAGAGATTTGCCCCCTGGGGTGGGGGGCGAACAGGTGGCGGGCAGTTGAACTCCACACAGCAAACACTCTCACAGGGGAGCGACTACTACTGCGACAACACACGCGCATACCGCCACATGCACACAAATACTCCCGCGCTTAATCTCTTAATCTGAGCGGATTAGAACGCATACGCTCGCCACAGAAACACGCAAACGCACGATGGGAAAAGACCATGGCTTTACTGCGTTAAACAAACTCGCTCCTGTTCTAATGCCATCAAAGCGGCACGCGTGTGCATAGGTGAATCTCACCAAACGCATTTCACTGCAAATTCAAATGAAAGAAATTGCATTTCATTTAATGAAAATGAAACTTTTTGGAGGTTTTTGTTTTGTAATTAGACACTCTTATTTAGATTGCTATAATGCAGAAAAGTGTCATTTTATTATATTTATTTATTATATTTTATATATTATTTATTATATTTTATATTGCCAAAAATACATTGTATGGGTCAAAATTATCGATTTTTCTTTTATGCCAAAAATCATTAGGATATTAAATAAAGATAATGTTCCATGAAGATATTTTGTAAATTTCTTACCGTAAATATATCAAAACTTTTTTGATTAGTAATTTTTGATTAGTAATATGCATTGCTAAGAACTTCATTTGGGCAACTTTAAAGGCGATTTTCTCAATATTTAGATTTTTTTGCACCCTCAGATTCCAGATTTTCCAATAGTTGTATCTCAGCCAAATATTGTCCGATCCTAACAAACCAGACATCAATGGAAAGCTTATTCAGCCTTCAGATGATGAACCTCAATTTCGAAAAATTGACACTTAAGACTGGTTTTGTGGTCCAGGGTCACATATATATATATATATATATATAGATAGATAGATAGATAGATAGATAATATATATAGGGTCTACTTTGTCAAAATGAGAAATCTCCACTTCAGTAACACCAAGCTTTACAGTTTATATATCTATATTCTGAAGTGTTTGTTCAAAAAATAGTGTATTTATGTATTAAAATTTATAGAAAATATATATAAAACATTTTATTCCTAAATATATGGTGAAAATCAGTTTTTTTCTGTCAGTTGACCGTATTTTCTGATTGATGAAGTGATAAAAAGAGATATCCAAAATATGACAAGATTCCAACAAAGTGCAACAAGAATTTGCTTTGGCTTTAACCTGGCTTTAACCAATTTTCCGTTTTTTTTCTTGTTTCGAAAATGCTTGCAAATTAGTGCATATTTAATTAGATAATAACTCATTTGCATATTTAAACAAAACATTTCCTTAAACATACAGAATACAGAAGTTAAAATTTGTATCTTTTTGACCTGCATTATAAAAATGTATTATAAGAATTACTATTGAGAAAAAAACTGAAGTAAAACATCCAGAATCATTAAAGTAATGAGAATTTCAGGTGGAAAATTTGCTTAATTTTCATAAACATTTTGCCACATTCTTAAAAATGTACTTTGATTATGCAAAACGTAATATCTTATTTCTTGTCTGTTAATTTTGAGGTGAAATGTGACCCGTTCTTGTGAGATTCTGATTCTGAAGTGCGTTTGCATGCTGAAGATCTCAGTGGTGACACGCAAACCTGTCGGCACGTCTTTCAAAGAGCGAGGGAATCAACTGATTAGCTTTGATTCTCCTTTGTGTGTGTGAGAGGTCGAAGGGTTAGACTGGCTCCACTAGGCCTGAAGTACACAAGAGAGAGAGACGGGTTCTGTTGACCCTAGTAACACACACACACTGATCGGTAATACTGTCCTCGCTGCCCCCCTCCTGTTGCTTACTGTCACACACACTCCCCCTCCAAATTTTGGCTGGTCGGACTGCAGTCTGTCTGGTGCCAAGAATCAAATTTCAGACTCTCCTTCTTGCAGCCACATATAACCCTCGGAGAGGAGTCCCTCTGCCCCCTTTCCGTCTGTTATAGCCAGCTACTCTAAAAGAAAGAAAGAGAGACGTCATCCCGTCCGCTCTTTGCGCATTTGTCGTAAAACATTCCAAATGTCACCAGAGTTTCATTTGATTGATGACGACGTGAAAGAATCGGCATGTTACTTCGACTGGAGTTTCTCGCGTTGTTATTGTTGCATCTATTGCAGTCGTGTATCAACATAAAATCTATGCTTGCAGTTTTTTTCAAATCAAACATGTTTCTCTGAATTTTTACTTTATTTACTTTGTGGCATTTCAGAGTTGACCTAATAAGTAAAATCATTAGCAAACTTGTGATTACAGTTCAAAATTTCACTAAGTAGTTTAGATGAAAACATCTCCACTTTTGTTCTGTTTGATATGTAATTTTATTACGGCTAGCATTACATGATGTGCTTTCTTAGTTATAGTAATTGAATACAATGCAACTCAACTGAATAATGTTGAGTCAGAGAATGTGAATTGCTCTTACAATTGTTTAGCAATTGTGATCATTTTATGAATGCAACACAATATTGAATCGTAAGCTACTCTCTAATTTCTACATTTAGATTCTATTTTTCCAGATTTTAAATTCAGAATTCTAATTTAAGTGCTAAATAACTAAACTGATAATCTTGCACTATTTTTTATTTTTTGAAGATGCATAATCCGCTGTCGTTTGTATTGCTGTTGTCGAAAGTGTTGAAACTAATAGTAAATAAAACCTTTTTCCAATGATTTCTTCTACAGGAATTTCAAACACCTGTAAAAATGCTGCTGCAGTTAGTTAGAACAACTTCAAATTTGGTGAGATACCTAAATCCACTAAATAACTATCCTTAACTAAATTAAAATTAACTAAATGTGTCATTTTAAGCCAAGCATGAACACTTACTTTTTAAAGTACTTAAGGTCTCTGCACACTGAGTCCGAAGTTTTCGCAAGTTCAAAAATAAATACGACTTCACGTTGTGTCAATCACGTTTGCACACTGCCTCCGAAACTTTCGTCCGTCAAAAAAAAAATTGGATCAGGTTCGGTTTTCTGCGTTTTCGTATCCGTAGCATGCATTTTGACGGGAAAGGATGGGGAATACGAAATTTTTTTTTCGAAAATTTCGGACTCAGTGTGCAATGACCTTTACTCTAATGTTGAATTTTAGGTTGTGATAACTAATCGCAGGATTAGTAAACAATTCGGTAAGACTTTACAAGAAGTTTGAACAATACTTAGTTAAGATTAAATTCAGCTTTTACTAATACATTAATAAAATCAAAAGCTGTATCTGTTAACATTAGTTAATGCGACTAACATGAACATTTTTATTAACATTAGCAAAGGTTAATAAATGCTGTAAAAATACATTTTTCACTGCTATTTCATATTAGATAATGCATTAACTAATGTTAACAAATGAGACCTTATTGTAAAGCGTTACCAAAATTTTAATAAAAATTCCTCAGTAAAGCCTGAACCAAATATTAATTGAAAGTATATTATAATAAAAAAAAGGTAAATATATGAAGACTGTGAATTGTGCATCACATTACACATAACAAATGATGTGCAATACTAAAACTCAATGCATTCTTTATCTTTGTTCTTGCTGTCAGTGTTTATCTGTAATGTGTAAAATTGACATTTTTATTTACAAAAATGACATTTCATTCCTATAATCTGATGCACATTTGCTTAAATGATGTCTAAATAGATATTTGGCTATTGGTTAACATTACTGAAAGGCCTGAATGATGGATGGTGTTAATGGAAAATCTTTTAAAAAAAATTTTATGAAATATGATGATTTTTTTGCTTCTCTAAAAACATGCATTGATGAATTGCACAGAATTAGCCCAGGAACGTCATTAAGAAAGCACAGAACGTACCCGTTGTCATTTATTTTCTGTATAGCAACATCAGATCTAAAAAACGAGTGACAAAAATACTCTCCAGCTTTTCTGGTTGTCTCACGTGAAACAAAGCGGATAATTTAGCGGCCACATTAGCAGTGCTATCGGGCAGAGTTTGATCTCGGAGGTAAATGTGAACATGTGTTCGGGGAAACGGTAAAGAGTAATCTCTTACCATCAGTGAGCTCAACACATGCACATGTGTGCGGGATTGCATGTGTTTATATGCGCCTACTGTTCTCAATGGCTATTATTCTTAGACGGAGGCATTACTCACAAAATTTTCCGTACTATGGCCTATTCTCATTTAGCCTTGACTTACTGGACGTGTTAAATGTGCTCGTATTTGCGTGCTAAATTTTGCTTCGCCTTTTGATGTGATGCCAGACACAATCCCCAGATATTTGAGCACTTTTGCCCCCAACTTGGCTGCGTGTGTGTGCGTGCACAGTTTAAATAAGTGTGTGTTACTGTGCAAGCATTTTTCCAACGAATAGCATTTTGAATTACAAATAAGTTAGAATTGAAAAATCAACATGTTCTCCAGCGTGATTTGAGATTCAGTGGAAGAAGACAATCTGACTGTCTGTTCAAAGAGTCACATGATCAGCATACAGAAGTGTTACAATGTTTCTTTGTTTGTAAATGCTTCAGAATTCTAAATCTTCCAGATTTAAATCAGATTTGGAATCCCGGGTTTTCCGTGTGGTCTCAGACGTTTGGACCTCACAGTAGTTGTGTGGTGGGAAACTATGTTGTGTGTGTGTGTCTGTTCTCTTCTATCACTATTCGTCTGATGGGGTGCTGAGACGGCTGTGTTAACATGTGGTGTCCCTGTTTCTTTTGTCTTTCTCTCTTTATCCCTCGTTCTTTCATCTGCTAGTCTTTCATGTGAGTGCGCGCTGTTCGCTCGGCAGCCCGTGTGTTCGGCACAAGAGGAGAAACTTTAAGCCCAGAGATCAGCCGCCTTTGAAACTGATCCGGCCTGCCACAAATATACCCACTTTTATCTGCACACAGCACATACCTGCCCGTTAAAATAACCGCGTTATTATCAGAGCACTCAGAGGTGTTCGCCTGTTTCTGACGACACGCCGTCCTAATACGAGAGCATTTGTGACAGTTGTAGTTCTTGGAGCGCTTTGTTCTCTTTCCAAACCTGAAGCCCCTCTGAATGAATCTTCATATCAGGGTATGCGTGTCAATATTAATATAAATCATCAATCAATCTGGGTTTTTCAGCTACTGATTATTGAAATTTTACTTTTATAGTTCCTTCCATTCTTGCTCGATTTTATTTTTCAAGAATAAACCTCATTCATTTATTCTGTTTTAGAACAAGAAGTATTCATTTGCAAGAAAGACTGTAAGGGACCAAATTTAGGACTTGAACTTAATTCAAGATTTATTCTCTGAAAAGTTAAGCATAAGTCAAGTATTTTTTAGTATTTCTTTTTATTTATAAGACCAAGACCAAAAAAACCTACTGTGGTGACACCTAATGTGTGTGTATTTAAATATTTATCCAATATTTTTTGCACACTGAATATAAACCTTCAAAGAAAACAAATGACACTTTTTTTTAAAATTATTATTATTTTGTCCTGAGGCCAGTGCTGACAGCATCTCTCTTTATTCCTTGTAAATTCTCATTTCGTGTGTGTTTTCTTTTTCAGGGCTGAATCCAAAATGACTCAACAGATTCCCGACCCCCATCCTCTGATTCCACGCAAATACTCCAGCACGTCATGTTCGTCTCCGCCGAGTGCCGCGCGACGCCTCTACAGAAACCTGTCTGGAAAGTTCCGCACGGCCAACTTGGCTCTGGATGATGCGGCGCTCCCGAGCCAGACGGACAAGGACCATTCGCACAAAACCACCATGGTGAGATTCAAACACTTCAACAAGAACTATGCAATAACAGAAACTAAAATAGTCTCACATAACTATTAAATTATGACTTTGCAGCTTGTTCTGGCTAAACCCCTCCCCCCCTCCCCATTACATTTGTGACACTGGACCACAAAACGGTCTTAAGTCGCTGGGGTATATTTGTAACAATAGCCAAAAATACATTGTGTGGGTCAAAATTATCCATTTTCTTTTATGCCAAAAATCATTAGGATATTAAGTAAAGGTCATGTTCCATGACGATATTGTGTACATTTCCTACCATAAATATATCAAAACTTCATTTTTGTTTAGTAATATGCATTGCTAAGAACTTCATTTGGACAACTTTAAAGGCGATTTTCTCAATATTTAGATTTTTTTTTTGCACCTTCAGATTCCAGATTTTCAAATAGTTTTATCTTAGCCAAATATTGTCCGATCTTAGCAAACCATACATCAAAGGAAATCTTATTTATTCAGCTTTTAGGTGATGTATAAATCTCAATTTCTAAAAATTGACCCTTATAACTGGATCAAATATCCGTGGTCACATATGACTGACATGTAAAGCAACCAATCACAAGTGATGATGCTTCATGCTTCAAAGAACTATATTGCAAATCATATTCAGTAAAAAATGGCATTGATATATTTCATGCATGTGTGTGTTTGCAGTTTTACAGCATGCATGCATGCATGTGTTTTTCCACGTGAGTGATGTATATCTATGCATGCACATGTAGTTCCAGGGGAACGAGGCTCTGTTTGAAGCCGTGGAGCATCAGGAGCTGGACGTGGTGGAGTCTCTGTTGAACACCTTCAGTCTGGAGGAGCTGGACTTAAACACACCCAACAGTGAAGGGCTGCTGCCGCTCGACATCGCCATCATGACCAACAACGTCCCCATGGCCAAACTTCTGCTGAGAGCCGGGGCCAAAGAGAGTCCCCACTGTGAGTACACGCTCCCTGTGATCAAACACATGCAGCACGAGCCCCCGTTTTATGAATCATAAACCATACATCTACAGATGTTGGCCACATGCTATACATTACAATAAAGTGGTAGTGGCTTATTGCTTTAATCAAACAGCGGCAGCAGCAATTTGATATGGTATGCAACACCAATGATCAAAACATAATGTCAGGTTTTCTGCCACTTTATATAGATATCATCATTTCTACTGTAGTATGTTTGGGAATGTCCAGGTCATCTTAAAACAAAAAAAACAAAAAAATTAAATATTACATTTAGTACATAAAATATGCACATTATACTTTAATATAATTGTACAGTATTATATTATGTTATATTATGTTATATTATATTATATTTTTGCATGAAGAACATGAAGTGTAATTTTAGGAGCATTAGGATTTTTAGCATTATAACATTAAGCAGTTTCTGTAATTTGTAATTTTTCTGTAATTAAATGATTCTTCTTATTGTAAATAATCATATTGTAAATTATCGCGGTAGTATTTCCTGTTCTGAACTTATTTTAATTTATGTTGATTTAAAAACATTTAATTGCTATTACCATATTCAAGTAAGGAAAAGTGAGGGAAAAGGTGTATTTAATTATTTAATTTATTAAAAAAAAATTTACATTGAGGTAATGCAATTTTTAGTAAAAATTTTCATAAAATTGTACAAATCTCAATGCTTCTGAAAACAAGCTCAGTTTGGGGTAAAATATGATGAAACATTAAAGGAAACATTTAAATATGAAGCATTTCTTGAAATTCAGCCATACAGTATATTGTAACAAAGTATCAAAGATAGGTATCAAAGATTATTTGCATTAATTTGCTTATTAGCTATTTTACAGTGGTGAACATGGCTCATTCATAACTCAGTTTTTTAGTGCACATTTAAAATCTATTAATATTAATTACTGCAATTTAACTATACAATGTGCAGCTGTAGAGTACAATGTAAATTGTACATCAGTAATATGATTGGGAATAAATTTAGCTTGAAAGCCTTAGGAGGAAATACTTTGAAATTTTCAGTGGAATTGAAAAAGAAAATAGAAATCGAGCCCAATTTTTTTTGTAAGAAAATTTAAAAAAAACAAAAAACAATCCATTCTTTCCTTTCTTGTCGTTCTTTTTCAAATAAAAAAAACTTAAAACTGTGTTCCTGGGTTAAAACATTTGAAAAATCCAAACTCTGGTTTATTTTTCATGAATTCACAAGATGTTTGCAGGTGTTTGTTTAATGTGTTTCTTGTTTTTTCTAGTTTTAAGTCTTGAAGGCAGAGCCGCTCACCTGGCCTCGCTGGTGCAAGAGGCGGAGCATCGCATAGCAGAGCTGGTTGCCCAGGTGACGGGGGAGGAGCCTGGGGAGAGGGAAGAGTCAAACAGAGAGAGACAGCTGAAAACCTGGGAATGGAAGCTCCGCCTCTACAAGCGCATGCAGACGGGATACACACACGCCAGTGAGTAACACACACATACACACACACCTGCGGTTACAGCAGCCGTGTGTGACACTGAGTGTGTGTCTGTGTTGATTTCAGGTCCTCCTGAGCCGCCCAGCGTCGTTCATCTGTCTGTCAGCAGTAGCACCAGTCTCAGAGTTTACTTCCAAGAGCCTCTCTGTCACAACTCTGCTGTTATTACCAAATACCGCGGTGAGTGACCCTTGACCCCCGTTTTAAGGCTGATTTAGATAATACCACTGAAGCACATGAAGTCACACAACTGACTGGTCAACTAGCCGGTGAGAATCAGCGATTTGACAGCCAACTAGAGAATATATTCCATGCAATCGAGATGATGCCACGTATCACATAATATCATGTAACTCCATTGCCAAATTCACGTTATTATATTTTTGTATTTTTTATTAATATTTTTTGATAGCCTTTTATATATTTTCAGTTTTAAATAAATAGTAAAAATAAGTAGTAGTAAGTAGAATAGGTATATCTTATTGTAGTGTTTATTGATATTTTAATTGTCTTTTTTTCAGTTTTATGTCAATTTTAGTTTAATTTTTAGTAACAATCCCTTTAATTGAATCATTCTTGTTTAATTTATTTTTTATTTCAGTTTTAGTTTTTATTTAGTTCCAGTTATTCATTTGACTATTTTTTACTACTTATTTCAGTTAGCAGCAAAGGTAAATATTCAAATTTTCATTTAGTTTAAGTCTAATAGTTATATTTTGTTATATTTCAGCTGTATTGCAAATAACACAAATGTTTTAATAGCTTTAGTTTTAGTGTTAATGATATAATAACCAGAGTGCTGACATAAACAGTGTCAAAAAATAGACATACTATATTACACTTGCTTGTAGTTTCTGTCGGACAGGTTTGTTTAATGAGTCTTTTTGAGTTGTTCAAAGAAATTTAGACCACCTTCGAAATCTGCTGGTCAGACTTTGTGGACAAAAAAACTCTCCAGAATCCCTTCATTTTCACATTTTGCCATCACAGGTTACCGTACAAAACAAATCGCACACAAATACACTGTTACACAAACAAGCACAGTGAAGTGCTTGTGACTAGTAGACGCAGGCCCACAGCATGGCATGGTGGTAGAACTAGTTGACTAGTCAGTGCAGCTCTGTCTGTGCATCTGCTGAATGACTGCTTCTTATGTGTGTCTCAGTGAGCTGGAGCAGCGTTCCTTCATTTACTCCATTACTGGGTGAGACGGTCATTGAAGACGTGACTCAGCTCCAGTATGACATCACTGGACTTCCAGCGGTTAGTATGTGGAGTAAAACAAACCGCAAACAATATTACCACAGCTGTCAAGCTCCAAAAAAAAAACTAAAGAGCACCATGAAGTTTCATAAAATACAACTTGTGCACTGTGTTTCAGGTTTTCTGAAGCCGTATGATAGCTTTGTGTGAGAAACGAACCTGAAATTAAAGTTCTTTGTGACCTGCTCAATCTTTATGAATCACTTTGACCCAAAAACGTATTTTTAGTTTTATGAACGAAAGTTTTATGAATGAAAGAACAGATGTTTAATGAAAGCAGTGGTTTTCAACCACTAGGAAGCCTCAGCAAACTACCAAGGATGACTTCAAATAATTTGAAATAAGACAAAACAAGCATTGAAATAAGCTAAAACAACTAAAAAAATCTAGATATTTCTTATTTTAATTCACCTCCTCAACAGCTTCGTTTTAAAAGTGATTTCTCGGTCTGGAAAAGTCATGTAAAGTAAACAATCATAAAACTCCATGGGCATTTATATAATAAATACAAATTTTCCTCAAAACATTTATTTCAAGTCATCGTAAGTGATTTCTGAATTTTAATTTTGGGTTAGCTATCCCTTTAAGCTATATCATTTGCTAATATTAATTTTCTTTTGGTTATGTCTGGAGGACAGAAAAGTTGTTCTGTCCTCCAGAAAAGTAGAGGTGGAGGCCATTTTGAAGAAAGCAAAGAAAATTTTAGTGACTGAAGAATTGTGCACAAGGTTTTGTAAGACAACACCAGTGAACAAACAAAAAAGACAAAAAGTAACTAATAATAATATTAGTAAAATAAACAGACCAACTAATAAACATGAAAAAAGCAAGATGATATCACAAATAACATTAATGCCCAAATTATGTAAAACAGAGGAAGATATAAAACTGCACAAAAATCATAGTATCACAATCTTTAAATACTAATTGGCTACGTGTATGTTTGACAGTGTACATTCCTCATAGATGGACGCTGCTGTGATGTAGGTCAAAAACGCATAAATAACTCAATACCTATCAAACGATCTGTAAGAAGAGACAAAGCAATAGTGAGAGAACAGTTACTCATACTTGTGTTGCGACGTTACTGTCCGATCCAATATAGTCACACAGCATCGTCTTTTAATTTCAATCTTTTTGAAAATCTCGTGTTGAATTGTGCCTTGTTTGTCAATGAATCCACGGTAAAATGAAGTGAACGCCGAGTTCTTACTGACACGGACTGGATCTTCATTAAAAATAAAGTTCATTCACTCTTTTCCGATTTTGGGTTTTTCCACAACTTGGCACTGCACAGCTTCTTGTTTTCTTCAGAGCATCTTTATCGTTTGATTTATGCGTAGACCTGCGCATTCGCCTCTCTCGTAAACACTACATGCATGAATCGGTGGGCGGGGCTAAACAGGCAGTGATGTAGAAGCAGGTGTTGATGATCTTGAGCGGAGGCGTGATTAGACACACTATTACATTATAGAGTAGAACATTCCACAAGCTGTCGTTTTGGCAGACTGGCTTCAATATAAGCTGTTTTTAGACTAATGACTAAAGTTTTGAGTTCTGAAACGTACAGAATGTTTTTATAGTACAATATGTGACAAAAGATCAAGGGAATTTTAGTTTCCCAGTTCATGACCCCTTTAAATTCATCAGTCACAGATCTGTCTCTCTTGTTTCAGGGCACATGCTGTTATGTCCAGGTATCAGCATATAACATGAAGGGATGGAGTTCACCTCAGATATCTGAACCTGCTTGTGCTACAGTCTCAAGTGAGTACACACACACACACACACACACACACACAAACACAAACAAACAAACAAACAAACAAACATTCAACAGTGACAAACAGAGATGTTAGTCACGTTAGCTTTCTAAAACGTTGCATGGCAGATAGTGTGTGTGTGTGTGTGTGTGTGTGTGTGTGTGTGTGATTATGTATGTGTGTCTGGCTTTATTTGTGTCATACTTGTGTCCTCATTTTTATGTTTGTGAGGACAAGCCCTCCTTTTCTCCCACAGATTTTAGGGCTCTTTTACTTTGAGAGTGTGTATGTGTGCGTGTGTGTGTGTGTGTGTGTGTTTTGAGCATGCTAATTTAAATGTGTGTGTTTGTGTTTTCCATTTCGACTCCCTCTGGAAATATTTGCATGTCTGTGAGAGGCAGGGATATAAGGCCAATACTGAATGATTTAGTGCCAGATTCTCGTGCAAACATTATATAATCACATAGTTTTTGTTTGGTAGTAAACAGCAACTACAAAGCAATGCCCTAGCAACCTTCTTCAACACCTTAACAACCAAACAGAACAGAACCTTGAACACCTTAGTAACACCTTAGCAACCACATTGAACAACCTATTACATCCTAGAACCCCCTAGTAATGCCTTAGCAGCCATTTCCACAAGCAATGCCCTGGCATCCTCTCTTAACACCCTATCAACTACCCAAGCACCTTAGCAGCAAGTCTAGAACACCCTAGTAATGCCTTAGGAACCACCCATGGCACAGTAGTAACCATCAATAACCTCCTTCAACACTCTAGCAACTGCCCAGAACACAGTAGTAATGACTTTATAAACACCCATAACGCCATAGCAAACACCAAGCAATGCCCTAGCAGTCTCTTTTAACACCCTAGCAACAATCTAGAACACCCTAGTAACGCCTTGGCAATGACTTTGTAACCACCCCAAACACTATAGCACTCACCAAACAATGCAATGACAACCTCCTTCAACACCCTAGAAAACCACCCAAGCACCCTGACAACCATCTAGAACTCCATAGTAACACCTTAGCAACCACCCACAACATCATAGCAACTACCAAAAAATTCTACGGAAACCTCCTTCAACATCCTAGAAAATCACCCAAGCAACAGTCTAGAACTTCCTAGGGACACTTAGGAACTACCAAGAACACCCTAGTAAATCCTTTGCACCAACCAAGAATACCATAGCAACCATCAAGCAGTGCCCTGGGAACACTCTAGCAACCACCCAGAACACCTTAGTAACACCTGAACAACCACCCAGATGGTAACCACCTTGCAGTGCCGTGGAAACCACCCACAACACCCTAGCAACTGCATAGCAACACCTTAGCATTGTTCTGGCAAGGACAAACACCAGTTACCATAAGAAATCACATAGCAACCACCCAGACCAGTCTCCCATGGCACTGAAAGACCTTCTTCAGATTTTTCATATGCATCTGTTGTTTTTACCCACAATGCCCTGGTTCTTATCTCTGTCTGTGTTTCTGTAGGTTGGAGGGAGGTGGATGGTCTTTTGCCCCGCCAGCAGGGTCTGAAAGAGGCGTTAGAGCAGCTCCTGGGGCAAATTAAAGGGGCGCACCGTCACTGCGCCTGCCACGGTAAACACAACTGGACCTGAATGAAACCCTCCTCATTCACGCCGAGCAGCCCTCACAAACATTACAGCACTTTAAACAAATGCCGAGTTAATATTTCAGAGGGCTGGAGCGCGCGGGTCCTTTTGGTTGGTTTTAGGGCAGCAGCGCTGAGGGTTTATTTCACTGTGAGTTAAAGAGGATAAATTAGGCTCAACTGCAGGGAGTTAAACACACACAGACTCTATGAGGAAATCACCGGCTGCAGATGCTTTACTTTCATTCACACACAGCATAAAGATTTGCACCCATTTTAAGTCACTTGAATTGGGGTCTGTTAAAAAAGACTGGACATTTACTGCCAAAAACACTTGTTGGATGCTCTAGCTTTATCATAGTACTTTGCACATGGTCGCAATAACATGTTTTTTGGTAGTACTTTCCATGTGAACTACAGTGTAAATATCTTGGTAAATGAATATTATAATTTCATAAAATATTATCCATATTTCAACCCAAAATCAAAAGGAAAAAATAATTTTATTTTTGGCATAATAAAATGCAGCTTATTTTAAAGGGCACCCATTATGCAAAATTCACATTTACATGATGTTTGAACATAAATGTGTGTTGGCAGTGTGTGTACACAACCACCCTATAATTATAAAATCCACCCGCGCCTTTTTTTAATCCCGATAAATCATAAGCATTGTCTCTGAATAAGCCATGGCAGAATCTGTAAAATGTGACGTCACACTTTACACGCCCCGCCCTGCCGTGTTAGCAGTGAGCCACACGCAATCCGCCATGTTTATCTGCACGCTAGAGCATTTAAAAGCAGCATTCATGTTAGAAAAGACTTCTTGTTAAAGCTACAGAAGTTATTCAGTCAAGAACACGAGTGATTTTCTGCTCTTATTTTATTGTTTGGGTCATATTAACAGTGTAGACAGCAGTATAGGTACTGTATATTACGCTGATGTCACTTAATACACAGATCTAATATAAACATGCAATTTCTTTTCTAGCTGTTTAACTTCACAGGCATAACGGACTGTGTTTTTGTAACTTATGTGTGTTTTTAACATAAACTTATGTGTATTTGACTATTTAGTACTCAGATGTTGTGTGACAGACACATTCTGTGCATTTGCTTTTAACTGATATGGCTTTAAAATGCATGATTTCAATGCAATAGACATGATAATCAAAACCTAACAAATGTTTTTTAGCAGAGTTGCAAGCTGTAAAAGCAAAGCATATTGTGGAAAAGGGGGCGGGGAGCAGCAGCTCATTTGTATTTAAAGAGACATGCACTAAAACAGCATGTTTCTGCTTCCACTCTAAATAGACATTTTCAAAATGACATAATTAGTGATCTGTGGGGTATTTTGAGCTGAAACTTCACAGACACATTCTGGGGACACCTGAGACTTATATTACATATACTTTTTTTTGTTTTGTTTTTGTTTTTTTGTGTTTGCATTGTGACATCATTCTTTTTTTTTCTTTTTTTTTACAATCAAACATTTAAACCCCTTTAAAACCCCTGTACTTTACAGTTACTTTATTATAAAATAACATCTCCGTCTACTAACATATTTATTTATTTAAGTGTTTGGAAATTTAATTTAAAATAACTAATTATTTAATTACAGTAATTAAAAATTTTAATCACTTTTTGACCAGTTTACCAGCAACAGCTATTTCTATTGAAAAGCAAAAACTATTAGTGATTTACCATTTTGACTGAAAGCTAAAACTGCACTGAACTCCTCTACATGACTGTCTGTGCTGTATTTGACATGTCTGACCTCTCTGTGTGTTTAGAACAATGCAAAGCCCCGTCGAACACCAGGAAACACTCTGTGTCTAAAAGTCTGAGGCACCTCTTCCAGCCCACCAGCAAATTTGTCAAAAATCTGAAAAGGTGAGAGAAAACAACATGAGATGATGGCTGCTGCAGTGATGAACGCTCTCAACACACCATGTCTTGCATTATCTATGACTCCTCTCTCTCTCTGATCCTCTCTGTAGAGGCCTTTATCTGGCCTGTATATTTTATAAAGATGAAAACGTTCTGGTGACTCCAGAGGATCAGCTGCCTGTCGTCGAGGTGGACGACTCGTACAGCTGTCACGCTCAGGATTTACTCTGGTTCACAAAGGTAACAAAGTGTTGCACACAACCAAATCACTAGTAATAACCAAACAAAGCTTTTGTAATAGTACTGGTTTGGTTTGGTTTTTTACTTTAAATTAATGTAACTGTTTATATATGTAATTGTTAATATTATATTTGTTTTATATATACACACACATGTGTGTGTGTGTGTGTAATATTTATTTTATATTTACATATTTATTTAAATAAATAAAAAATTACAATATTTCATGTATTTTAATTGTTTTCATTTTTACCTGCAATATGTAAACAAAAATAATTTCTTTTGTATAATATCTATTTATATAATTTATTTATATTTATATAATTTATTTATATGTGTGTATATATACATACAATTATATATTATATATATTAATTAATATTAATAATTATATATAATAATTTATATTATTTGTGTAATTTTGATTAAATATAACTAATATATTACATTTTTTTCACGTTGTTAAAAAATTAAACAATACATAAATAAAAATTAAATATAATATTATTTTATGTAATATCTATTTATATAATTTATGTGTGTATATAAATTATTTGTTTTTAAAAAATATTTAGCTTTTTTAAAAATCACTCAAAGGACTTCACATCATCTATAAATAAAATACAACGTAAATATATATAATATGACAATACATTTATATAATAACAATTTATATAATTTACGTATAATTTGGATTAAATATAACAAATATATTTAACGTATTTCACATGATTAAAAATTAATTTTAAAATCCAACCAAATTTTAATCAGTTCATTGCAACAACACTGATTCATTAAGTCGCACCCCAATATACAGTGTCAGCATTTGAGTATTAAACATTGTCTCTGTGGTAACGTGCTTTGACAGGTGTCACATCTGTGGGAGGAGCTCACCTGGATGCAGCAGTGCATCAGTCCTGCACACGCCTCCAGTTCCTGCACGCTTCAGACGCGCCTCAAACTGCTGCAGGCGGCTGCACAGCTGCAGGTGAAGTCTACAGTTACTAGGGACGTAAAAAACCATCATCATAACCAAATCTCATAATGATTAGCAAAGAATTGCAATCAAACTGTTGTTAGAGTTGAGATTTATTTACACTGTAATATATATTTTGAGGTAAAGTTTTTGGATTATTCTGTAGGCGCTCCTGGGCACAGTGGATCTGGGGCAGGTGTATTTTGAGCCCATCAAGGACAAGCAAGGTAACGCGGTGTTGGTGCTGATGAAGGACATGAGCGCTTGCGCGCCGCTAGAAGGCGTACGCTGGATTCCCGTCAGTAAATTCCAGCTGCAGCGCAGGTCTTCCTCTTCTTCATCAGACGAGCCCAGCGCACTGGAGACGCTTCTCACCACACTGCATGTGAGTGCTATAAACACTATAACACCAGTGCAACCCGGCAACTGATCCCGTTTACCACCATGATCAATGAAAAATGGGAAAGCTGGAATCAAAACACTCTTATTTTAATGAAGTCTCTTCTGCTCACCAAGGCTGCATTTATTTGATCAAAAATACAGTAAAAATAGTAATATTATGAAATATTATTACAATTTAAAATAAAGGCTTTCTAGTGTAATATCTTGTAAAATATAATTTATTCCTGTGATCAAAGCTGAATTTTCAGCATCATTACTCCAGTCTTCAGTATCACATGATCCTTCAGAAATCATTCTAATATGCTGATTTGCTGCTCAAGAAACATTTCTGATTATTATCAATGTTGAAATCAGTTGTGTTGCTTGGATCATGTGACGCTGAAGACTGGAGTAATGATTCTGAAAATTCAGCTTTGATCGCAGGAATAAATTATATTTTAGAATTTATTCACATAGAAAACAGTTCTTTTAAATTGTAATAATATTTCACAATATTAGTGTTTTTACTGTATTTTTCAGCACATAAATGCAGCATTGGTGAGCAGAAGAGACTTCACTAAAAACATTTAAAAATCACAGTAATGTTTTCAAACTTTTGACAAGTACTGTATATATCTTAAAACTCATTTTTAGAATAAGAAGAAACATAAATTCAGTCTATTGTGTCCAAACTTCTGAATTTGGACAGTCATTTTCTTGCCAAGATGCTTTGTGCCCAGTTTGACGTCAAACATCATTGACTTTCTAGTGTCTCGTTATTGACGTCAAGCCTGGAGTGACTCATTTTGATTGCGGCATATTCAGTTTCAGAAAGCAATATGAATTTGAAACAACTTTGAAGAGAAAATGACATAATTTTCATCTTTGTGCGAGCAAATGCTTTACCTCAACAGGTTTCCTGAAAATCAGTGGAAAAAACATTTAGCTGCTGCTTGCTTCTGTGTTCCTCGCTCTTGTTCCTGGAGTGCAGTGAATTGTGGGAGTATAACAGTAGCTTTGTTCATTTGATGATTCAGTCTGAGCGCTGTAAACACTTCACCCGCCGCTGATCGTGTGTTTGGAACAGCTCTGGCTCAGGAACATCAGCCTTGGTGTCAAAATGATGTTTTGTCTGAGCGGCTCAGATTTTCCCTGCGGTGAAACCGTGTGTGTGTGTGTGTGTGTGTGTGTGTGTGTGTGTGGTGAAAGTGGTTCCACAGCTCAACAACCACATGGCTCCAGAGTCAGTCTCTCAGTCAAATAGTTTAGAAATGATAAACGTGGGTCAATTTCAGGCTATTGCAGGAAGTTCTTCATACCTCTGTGTGTGTGTGTGTGTGTGTGTGTGGGTGTGTGTGTTAGTGAGAGTTTGCCCATTTTTCCATTCCATATCATTCAGACTGCACACAGAATGTTCCAGACACTGTATATCCAGGGCGATGAATTTGAAATCATATTTCACCTCAAAATCAAAAGAAAAATAAGAAATATATAGAAATATAAAGGCATTATTTAAGATGTTTGGATTGTGACAGTATTTTCATTCAAATTAAACCCATCTTGTCCTTACTACCGTAATGTTTTTTGTAATTATTTTTTCCTCTTATTATATAAAATATAAATACATTATTTAAAATAAATTAAAGATATCTATATTTCTTATCACTATTATATAACATATATATATATAGTAAGACTTTTTACTGTAATTATTATTAATTACATTTCTTATTACTGTTTGTTTATGTTTGTATTGTAATGTTTTTTTTAAGTCAGCATAAATCAGCAGTTCAAGAAATATACCATATGTGTAAAAACTGTGTAAATACATTACAGGTATATTATTATTTTAATTATATCAATATATTTAGAAAAATGATTAAATAATTTTTTTTTAAATAATTCAAATAAAATATATATTAATTGATCTATAGTATATTTTTTGCATTTTGCAATGTGTAAATACTTCACAAATATTTCCCTTGCATTATAGTAGTAAGAATAAAAAGTGTTTAATTGTGAAAAAAAAAGCAAAATAACCTTAAAAATAGGTATCAATTTAAAAAAAAAAATGCAAATTAGTCCTGATCAGTCTTGGTTTTTATTTTGCAATAACGTCCGTTTGGCTGTTCATTTCCGGCTTAATCAAAAAATATATACATGGACGTAATAGTTGAAAATGCTGATATGAGTTGAGATTATTATTATTAGCTTACACAGCTTGTACAAAACACTCTTTTCCCAGGTGAACGGTCAGTTATTCACATATTCAGAAATATTTTACCATAAATAACCAATCAGAATGAAGTATTCCAGAGAAGTATTAATAACACTTCATGTTTATTTCTCTTGTTTTTGGGATGAATTTGGACCTGGGCGTGTTCTAGACAGGTTTGACGAGATTGGCGTTTTGTAATGAGCTCTTGTTGTGCAGGAGAAGCTGGCGTATCACCGGCGCAGCAGGAAGTGTCTGTCTCCGGGCCTGTATCTGGGATACCTGAAGCTTTACACCTCAGTAGATCAGATCAGGATGCTGGTGTCACACAAACACCCAAACGTGCTGTGCCACGTCAAAATACGAGACAATGACCACGTCTCCAGGTATGATGCGTTTATGCTTGTGTTATGCATGCGGATGTCGTTATATATGTGTGTAATAATTACATGTTTGTTTCGTAGGGAAGAATGGCAGTGGCTTCAGTCGCTGAGTTCGCTGGAGGACAGCGCAAAGGTTTGTGACGACGTCCAGAGCGCTCCACATCGCCTCCTACTGGACCTGCGGACCGCTGCTAAAGATTTACTCGCCTACATCAACATTCCCAACCACCAGGTGTGCGCATACGCATTCACACATCCACACAAAGACACGTAAATTGGTTTGATTGCACAAGCAAATTAATGCCATTTATGTAGGAATTTAGTACATCAGGGCCAAACAGTTTCAAATACACACATTTACATACATGACACAGATGAAACGCATGCCTGCTCGCCTGTTTCGTGTGTATTGCGTGTGTGAATGGAAAATTTCTACACTGAAAAATATTTGGTATAGGAAATTGGTAGTAAATTTCACAAATAATTACAAAGAAATGACAAGTAACACACTGAATTAAATGTGATTTTTTCTAACACTGAATTAAATGTGATTTTTTTAAGTAGAAAGTCTGAAATTGTGTTTTTGCAAAACATACTCCAATAGTCTTTATATATATATATATATATATATATATATATATATATATACTGTAAACTGTGACATATTATACCCAAAAATTCTTCATACAGTGGACTACCAGTAAAACTGCTAAAAAAAAAATTGAGACCAAAAATTATTCAGACACTTTGACCTGACCATGTTTTGCTATTAATGTTTTGTTATTAATTTATTTTAAAAAAGGGCCCTAATTTACAGTAAAGTGTTTTACTGTCACTTTTGATCAGTTTAATGAATCCTTTCTAAATAGAAGTATTAATTTCTGCAAAAAGTGTCACAATGTACTGTAAATAATGTTTTACTGTCATTAATGATTGATTTAATGCATCTTTTCTGAATAAAAAAAATAATTTATTCAAAAAACATGTCATAATGTAGCGCAAGTAATATTTTACTGTCACTTTTCACAGATTTAATGCACCCTTTCTGAATAAAAGTATTAATTTCTACCACAAATAGTGTTTTACTGTCACTTTGATTAATTTAATGTATCCTTGTTACAAAAAAAATATTAATTTCTTTAAAAAGCGTGCCATAGTGTTCAACAAATAGTGTATTAGAGTCTGATGAAGAAAAAGCTAAACCATTCAGAACAATTTGTAATGAAGAACTAGTTTCATTTCCAAAACCATATAACCCTATACAGCCAAAATAAAATACAATACTAACATTTCTCGTGTTCCTCATATATCAGGCGCAGGATTTCCGTGTGTATGTGAAGGAGGTGGTTGAGTTGGGAGGGGGCGTCTCCTTCCTGTTGCTCCTCCCACCGTGTGAGGAGGTGTGTTCACCGCCCGGACAGAACCATCTCTGCTCACCGCGCTCGGGATTCCTCACCCTGCCGCTGCAGATCTTTGAGTTAGGTGAGACCGCACACACCGTAAACACGTCCACACACACACGTATCTTCTGCCCCGTCCCCGTGCGCTCACTCTCTGTCTGTGTAGTTCATTTCGAGGCGTACTGCCCCAGTTTCATCGGCCTGTACTGCCGCGTGTCGGCCCTGCTGGCTCTGGAGTCCCTGATGTCCCAGCAGACTTTGCGCGAGGCGTTCTCCGAGTCCGAGCTCTTCGCTGCCAAGCAGAAACATCAGCAGTTGGAGGAGTATTTGCAGGTATTTCTGTCCTCTGTGCAATTTAACACTGGCAACCTGCCGCTCCAGTTCAGCTTTCATAGGTGTAACTGATGACAGTAATCCCACAATAAAAATCAGAACAAACTGTTCAACTGCGGCATTTACAGTATCATCTTTAATAGATGCAAGAGGCCAAGAGCAGAGCTGAAGATCGGCCAATGCAATCAGAGTCCACAGCCAGAGCTGAGCCTTTATACTTAAGACATTTAAGATTAAAACTTATTCTATTTTTAATGTGTGTTTTATTGTTCTGATAAATTATCTAAAAATATGAAAAAAGACAATTTTACTTAGAAAGCAACACTGTATAAGATATTACATTGTATCTTAATATGATATATCTTATATAATATTTTATTTGCTTGTTTTTTCAAAAAAATAAAAAAAAGCCTTTATCTTGTGACAAGTATTTCTGGGGAGAAAATTATAAAATAATATAAATGAAAAAGAATTTAAACAGATTTGACCTTGATCTGTGACATTGATGAACTCAATAAATATTGAAATGCCCGTATTATCTTCAATTCTCAGATAATACAATAATCAAATTTCATGTGCATTTATTAATTATTGACTTGATAAGAAGCCATAATTAGTAGTAAGCAAGCTAAAGTTAAAATGTACAACAAATATTGTTTTACTGTCACTTTTGTTTGATTTAATGCATCCTTTCTGAATAAAAGTATTCATTTCTTTATTTTTTAGATAAAATAACAAAAAAGGATCAATTTTCTTAGGAAGTAATGCTGTATAAGATAAAAAATAAAACATAAAAATAAAAACTAGCCTTTATCTTGCAATGAGTATTTATTAAAAAAAATATAAAATTGTAAAAATATCTAAATATTTTTTGCAGTGTAAAAGCACACACACACATATATATATATATAAACATAAAAATATAATAAAAATTTTTATAATTATTTTATGCAATTTTATATATAATATAATATCATATAATAAATTATTATATTAAAAAGTACTGATTTAGCCACTCAGATACCACCAAGTTACCCAGAAATACATGATTTCAAATGCAGCAGTTGTGTTGTTTCCTGTTTGTCATTGACAGAAAACAAGACAGATGTCGAGAGTCGTGAAAACGCCAAAACAGCTCTGAAGTGGCATTTTCCTTACACAAATCTAAATATTAAAACCTAAACCCACCTAAACATTAACACTAATCTACTGCTTCTTCTGCTATTCCTTAAGTAGAGTTCAGATCAGAATGTCACACATGTTGTGGTGATTGACCCATGTTCATATGTGTTGACTCTCAGCATCTGGAGGACCTGTGGCGTGATGCGCGGTGGATGGTGGTTCTCCAGTCGGCCCGCTATAAGCATCAGAGCTCTGGAGTGAGTCTGGGCTGGATAATAGACTTCTCCAAAGAGAGTATTCCAGAGAAACCAGCTTCCACTTCCTCTCAGGTGGACTACCTGCCCTCACCGACCCCGTCACCGGAGAGCACACGCAAACACAACGGTGAGAGAGAGTACAGATCACAGAATCACCAGACCGTGCTGCAGGCGTCACGTTATCAGATCATCAATACAGTGCAGCTACCAGATCAATTTGGGTAAAAAGTAAAACACTCATGTCAAAAGTTTGGAAGGTTTTCATTGTTAATGGATTTGGAATTACATACATCAGGGACTCACAAATTTTTTCAACCAAATCCCTTTATTATTAGGCAAAATGTTGTGACTATGTATTTATATTGCTATAAAATAGTAATAATCCACAATTATTACTTAATCTAATAATAATAATAATAATAATTACAAAATAAAATATATTGCTATATTGAATAATTACAATATGATACTGTTATTATATTGTAATATTTTACTGTGAAATAAAAAAATGTGTTTTAGGAAAATAATATTTTTATTTTTACATTACAACTGTAAAATTTTGATACTAATATTTATGGCTGTCTTTCTTCATTTCACAACTCATTGACTGAAACATGCAGCACATAAATTAAATCAATTTAATTAAATTAATAAATTAATCAATTTAACTAAATCACAGTTTTTGAGGTTTGATAATCACAGTAAGCCATATTGCAATTTCATTTTTTATTTTGATTAATCATCAAGCCCTGTATTAAACTAAGAAATAGTTTACTGATATGATTAATTATGATTTAAAAAATGTAAAGTAAATTTGAACTGTGATGAGTTAAGGCACATTTAAGTCATCTTACAGAATCACAAAGAGTTTGGCTGTAATTGTAGACTTTGTGTTGTTTTGTTTTTAAAGCAAAATTTAATTTCATTATATTATTTGCATAAATAATTAAAAGAAAAGTCTTGAAGAAATTTTAGTCTCATTATTAATCATTCACCCTTGTATTAATTCAAATCTAAATGCTTTTTTTGCAGAACACAAAATTATTATTATTTTATGTAGTAAAATGTATTACATTTTTATTTAATAAAATACATTTTATTTAAATTAAGTTCATTTATTTATTTTTATTTTACAGTTCTTGTAATGGGATATAAGCTCTAAAATGTACAAAAGGGCAAAAACACCATAAAGTGCATAAAAGTTGCCCATTTAACCAATGCACTGTATCTCAGTATATAAGCCTATATCAGCCTATCAGCCAGGAAGGAAAAAATTATCAATAAATAATGACTTAAATTAGGGTCTGTTCCTCATAGGATTTTTGTAATACTTTTTCATCCTTTTTTGAGCTTGACCTCCTGTGGTCAATGTGAAAATATAACAGTATACAGGTTTGAAATGTGACCATGGAGCACAAAACCAGTCTTAAGTCGCTGGGGTATATTTGTAGCAATAGCCAAAAATACATTGTATGAGTCAAAATGATTGATTTTCTTTTATTCCAAAAATCATTAGGATATTAAGTAAAGATCATGTTCCATGAAGATATTTTGTAAATTTGCTAAGTAAATATATCAAAACTTCATTTCTGATATGCATTGCTAAGAACTTCATTTGGACAGCTTTAAATGCGATTTTCTCAATATTCTGATATTTTGCATCCTCAGATTTTAGATTTTCAAATAGTTGTATCTCGGACAAATATCCCAACCAACCATACATCAATGGAAAGCTTATTTATTCAGCTTTCGGGTGATGTAGAAATCTCAATTTCAAAAAATTGACCCTTATGACTGGTTTTGAGGTACAGGGTCACAAATAACCTAAAGGTGAGTAAATGACAACATGAACTGCTCCTTTAAGAAGTCTCTCTTTCTGGCTTTCCCCAGATTCCCACAGTCTGTCGGACGAGGATAACTCATCGGAGGTGTTCCTCACCACTGATAGCGAGTACAGCTCCAGTGTGGCCCAGAGCACCAGAGAGCTGGACCTGCTCCCGCCGTCTCCTACCAGCTTCAGATCCGTGGCGTCCGCACACCCTTCCTCCTCCTCGCAGTCCTCGCCTCGATCCTCGCAGCCGGACGTGCTGCAGACCGGAGGGGTGAGCAGACGCGAGCACATGAGCGCCTTCGACAGCGACTTCATCCTGCCGAGCCGTCAGATCGAGCTGCTGCGGGTCACCGAGAAGAGAACGGCGCTCTGCGTCCGCACCAGCAGTCTGGAGTACCCGCCTCCCGTCTCCATGCCAACCACGCCCACCAGCTCCTCCAATCAGAAGCGCTGGACACGCCCCTCCTCCTTCGACCTCTGCTTCCCCGCCCCTGAGCCCCGCCCCGCGCCGGTGCGCACCCTATCAGAGGACAGCGGCGTCCAGCGACTCTCCGCCCACTCCGCCGGCTCCCCTCACCGGCCGTGCCACAGCACACTGAGAGTTTACCCACAATACCGCACCGGCTTACCCAAAGACACCAGTGTCAAAGTGAGTGTGTGTGTGTGTGAGCTCATACACTAATCATCACAGTAGTGGATGAAGCTTAGGGTGCTTTAGTGTACATTTAAATTTCATTGGCCCTACAGGAAGCTGAATTGGAATTTGTATAGAAATGACAGTAGGGGGAATTCAGTTCAAAGAAATTTAACTGCAACACTCACAGAGGAATTTCAGTTGTCCATTTTCATTATATGTGACCCTGGATCACAAAACCATTCATAAGTAGCACGGGTATATTTTTATAGGAATAGCCAACAATACATTGTATGGGTCAAAATTATTGATTTTTCTTTTATGCCAAAAATCATTAGGATATTAAGTATCATGTTTCGTGAAGATATTTTGTAAATGTCCTACCATAAGTATATTAAAACTTAATTTTTGATTAGTAATATGCATTGCTAAGAACTTCATTTGATTTTCTCTGATTTTTTTGCACCCATTCCAGATTTTCAAATAGTTGTATCTCGGCCAAATATTGTTCTATCCTAACAAACCATACATCAATGGAAAGCTTATTTATTCAGCTTTCAGATGAAGTATAAATCTCAATTTCAAAAAATTGACCCTTATGACTGGTTTTGTGGTCCATGGTCACACATTTTAATTAATTATGCCTGTTTATTCACTGATTTGCTCTTCAGACATGTTTCTCTAAAATTTCTCTGAAGATCAGTATTGTCAAAATAATTAATGCAAACAACCAAAACACATTTAAAATGCCATTCACAAACACAAAATGCCAAATGCCTGTCATATTGTTTTTTCCCCCCAATAAAAATCAATATTTTAATTAAAATTATATTTATTAAATATAATTAAAAAAAAAATACATATATATATATAAAAAAAAAAGTAAATGTAATTTTTCTTGTTTTAATTTAAATGTATTGGTTATATTGACTAAATTCTTGTATTCTCAAAAATGAAGCATTCTTATCACGGATTATTATATTAAATTATATGTAAATGTAAATTATTATATATAAATATGAATATAAATATATATAATTTTAATTAAATACTTAATACTTTTACAAAATATTTAAATAAATATTGAATCGATTCCATTTATATGTATTTGAATGTTTTTGGAAATATTCCATATACCCCAGAAGTCATATGAATTTTATGGGACTTTTATTCCATTTTAGTTCTATGTTATGTTATGTTATGTTATGTTATGTTATGTTATGTTATGTTATTCAGGGTTATTATAGTTAACTAAAACCATGAAATAAAATTAACTTTAATTGAAATAAAATATTTAAAAAAAAATATTTAGCCAAAACAGCATTTCTGATTTTCGTTTAGTTTAACTTGATGTACCGAAATAATTAAAACTAAATAAATAATAAATAAAATCTAATAAATAAGAACTAATAAAAACTATATAAGCACAATAAATAAAACTAATGAACATGACAAAAAAACGAGATAAAATTTCTAAACTTTAACTAAAATGTGATATAAAATAAAATCTAATTAAAAATATTAACAAAAACTGTAACAGTATATGAATGATACTAAGATAAACTATATTATATTGTATTGTATTGTATTGTATAGATTTAAAATATAATTCTGCATTCTGTTTGCTACCTCTGTTCAAATTCAGGAACTAAATAGAAATTTTAAATGATCAGTTTAGTTCTGCTAAGTGTACAGTTGCTTGTGAGTTATTACCATCGTGCATTTGAGCATTAAGACATAAACCATATTTTACTACTAAACAGACAGTTTAGTCTGCTGATTCATATGTGTATGTCTGTTTGTAGTTACGCGTGACTCCAGAGACGTCGGCCAAAGAGATGGTTCGTCTGGTGGTCCAGGAGATCAACGCGGTGTGCCATCACCTGCAGAAAGCAGCGCAGCAGTGCACCTGTGCCCCGGGTCAGTGCGGATACCCGTCCTGCGCGTCTGAGGTGTGTGTGTACAGCAGCGAGCAGCTCGAGCACTTCGGCCTGGTTCTGCTGGTGGAGGGGAGAGAGAAATGGCTACAGGACGATTTCTGCCCGCTCACGCTACAAAACCCATGGACTCGTGGCAAACTCTGCGTCCGCTTCAAAGAGTATTCACCGCTCGCGCTGCAGTACAGCAGAGCCACGACTGTTTGATCGCGCAAACCTGTAAATACACACACACACACACACACACACTGGCTGAAGTGCATAGACTACTGGTGTTTTGCTACTTGTTTGTTTCATTTTTGAATCGCTTCACGAGGTCTTAAGGTTCATGATTAGCTAAGCAGCTTCACCAGGACTGATCTGCTCACCTGCACTGGGTTTTATTCACGCTAACCTTATGAGAAAATCAACTTCAAGTGCTGATCACTCACTGATAAGAGTTAAAGTCAACATGAAATCAAAACTTATGTATAGTTCATCAGTGCACATTATTTTTTTTAAAGATTTTCATAATCCACCCACTGCTTTATATACACCATATATATATAAATAATTTATAAAATTGATCGAAATGACAGTAAATACAAATATAACTGTTATTTATTAAAAATAAATGCTGTTCGTTTGAACTTTCTATTCATCAGACTATCCTGAAAATAAAACGCAGCATGGTTTCTACAAAACAATTTGAAGCAGAAACTGTTTTCAACACTGATAATAATTAGAAATGTTTCTTGAGCTGCAAATCAGCATATTAGAATGATTTCTGAAGGATCATGTGACACTGAAGACTGGAGTAATGATGCTGAAAATTCAGATTTGCATCACAGGAATAAATTACATTTCACAATATATTACACTACCATTATTTTAAATGGTAATAATAATATAGTTTTGATCAAATAAATGCATCTTTGGTGAGCAGAAGAGACTTAAAATTTAAAATTTATGTTTCAGGAAAACAGCAAGCAACACAATGGATTAAACATAAAAGTAAGAAAGTAGAAAAAAATAGTATATTCTTGTAAAATATACTCACTTTGAAACTTTGAAAAAATCATTTTTTGCAGTGTACTACTTATGTTTTTCTCTACGAAATAAGAAACTTTTCTAGGAAATTCATCAAACTACTGAGGAACATTGGCATTTCATGTTGATTTGAACTCTTTACATGGATAACATCAGCATTATCACATATACCACTACAGTTTGACTTTATTTGCTCACTTGATTTAGTGCCACTTGAAGCAGAAGGTGTAAGTTCAGTCTGGACAGAAGCTCTTCCATACGTATTCAGAAGTGAAATGTTTACAGCTCGCCAACGGTGGTTTGAAATCACCGAACAGACGTTACGTCATGATTTTTGGTCAATGCATTCTTCCTCAGGATAACGTTAAACCCTTCCACCAAATTGTACACACACAGCGCCGGCGGTCGGACTCATCCAAACTGAGAATGCTCCGTTGGGATTCTCCCATGAACAAAATACACTGAACGTTTCTATAAGCGATGCACTTTGGAACGAGTCTACACTGAAAGCACCACCAGAACTGAAGCTTTATCCAAATGAAGAGTGACGATAAACCTGGTTTTGATTGTTTGTGGACAAACACGTTGGACTGAACGAACAATAAGGGCCGTAGCCGTAGAGTTTGACAGACTCTTCCTGTTTCTAACGTTCATTTGTGTTGCTATGAGTAGCATTTGAGGAGCGGTGACTTTTGTTGTAGTGCGGTGAGTTTATTCTGGATATTGTGTTTACTGTCTCTGTTTGAGGACCGACGGACATGCACGAGTGCAAAGTAAACGTTTTGGTGCAATAATATTTTACACTGTAGCTCGGAAGTGGATTACTCTTCCAGATGAACGTTGATTTGTGGAATCATGTACAAATACACAGTCGAGCTGATGCACAAGTCCAGTTTCAGATGATGTGTGCTCTGGCATGAGACGTAAGACTGTTTGTGTGTGTGTGTGTGTGTGTGCATGTTCCTAGCATGAGCTCATAGTCTTATGGCTGTCCATTTGATGAAAGCATAGTTTTGAGCAGCTGCAGTGTGTGTGTTTGTAGTTTACTACATGTATTAATGTGAGCGTTTTATTTACAGCTCTAGCAGCTATTGTCTGATTCAGATTCAGTGAATTCCTCCACGCGTCTCATAATACAGTCGGGTAACAGTTAAATTACATTAATTTTCTTCTCGAAATAGATTTTTAACAATAGCTTTTTAACATTTTTCAATAATTATTTTTTTAAATCATGTTTTATATATGTACTCCCTTCAGTAAATTGCCCATAATCCTGAAAAAACATCCACCAATCAGAGGAGATGCAGTTACCATGGAAACAATTTCACAGTCAACTTTAAGTATACTGTATTTTATGGAAACTGTTTCTGCCACGGGATGAAAAAATAGATAGTTAACTTCTCACAATTCAGACTGTTTTCTTGCAATTCTGAGTACAAAAAAATAGAATTATGAGATAAAATTCTGACTATTTTACTTGGAATTCTGAGTAAAAAAATTGAATAGCGAGATATAAACTTAGAATTCTGACTATTTGTCTTGGAATTCTGAGGGGAAAAATAGAATTATGAGATATGGAATTCTGAGTAAAAATTTAATAGCGAGATATAAACTCAAAATTTGGACTGTTTTTCTTAGAATTCTGAATAAAAAATTGAATTGCAAGATATAAACTCAAAATTCGGACTATTTTTCTTGGAATTCTGAGTAAAAAATTTAATTGCGAGATATAAACTCAGAATTCTGACTATTTTCTTGGAATTCTGAGTAAAAAATTAATTGTGAGATATAAACTCTAAAATATGTTTTTTTTGTTTGTTTTTTTAATTTTGAGTAAAAAAAATTTTATTGCGAGATATGAACTCAGAATTCTATTTCTTTTTCTTGGAATTTAGAGTAAAAAATTTGAATTGCGATATAAACTCAGAATTCTGACTATTTTTCTTGGAATTCTGAGTAAAAAAAAATTCTTGAAAAAAAACTGCAAGATATAAACTCAAAATTCGGACTATTTTTCTTAGTATTCTGAATTTTTTAAAAAAATTTTAAAAAAAAATTTGCAAGATATAAACGGAGTTATAACAATTTTTCTTGGAATTCTGATTTTAAGAAGTGAATTTCGAGATTTTAAACTCAAAATTCTGACTTTTTTTTGGAATTCTGATTAAAAAAACGGATGGCAAGATATAAACTTTTTTTGTAAGACTTTTTTTCTCGCAATTCCTGTATACATCCCACAATTCTGACTTTACATCAGAATTAAAAATAAAAATGCTACGTTTGATGTTTTATTTCATAGTTCTGACTTTGTTCTCACAATTGAAAGTTTTTATCTCACAATTCTGATTTTATATCTTGCAATTCCGGCTTTATGTTTCACAAGTCTAAATTTTTTTCATCAGAATTGTGAGATAAAATGTCACAGTTATCTTAAAGTTGATAATGTCATTTACAGTGCTTCATGGGTAAATATCTTGAGCTTGTATTCACCATATTTAAAACCCTTTGATTTCAGGACGATGAAGGTGAAAGAACAAGAATGCAAATTATTTCCGTGCTTTAGCACTCTTTCCTGCAGCACTGTATTCATAAAGATCTTGTGATTCATCTCATCCATGTGGAGAAGATGAATGAGGAAATGCTCATTGCTAAATTTGCATGATTTTGACATACAATGCATTTCACATTAAATGGACAGAAAATGGACCAACATCATTTAGTTGAATTTGAAACAAAATGCTTTTATAAAACAAGCAAAACCCAGCAATAGAGAGATTCAGGCATGTTAGTTTGAGAGACCCTTCACATCTTTTCTCTTCATTCGTGCCAATTTTCTTTTACCGTTCAAAAGTTTCGGATCAGATTTCTTTTCATTTTTTTGAACAAAATGAATATTTTAAGCAAAGATGCATCAAATCAATCAGCACAAATGTTTTCAACACTGATAATCAGAAATGTTTCTTAAGCAGCAAATCAACATATTAGAATGATTTCTGAAGGATCATGCGATACTAAAGACTGGAGTAATGATGCTGAAAATTCAGCTGTGATCACAGAAATAAATTACATTTTACAATATATTGCAAAAGAAAATAGTGATTATAAACTGTAATAATATTTCACAATTTTTCCTGTATTTTTAATCAAATAAATGCAGCTTTGGTGAGACTTGTTTCAAAAACATTAAAAACTCCTCAATCTCTTGAGCGCTAGCATGTGAAGTCAGTTCAAACCAGTCGTCTTTTAGTGCAGATTTGTCATTTGATTTGATATTTCCTCTCTAATGCAATGACTTTCAGAAGCGTTTAAGTGTTTAAATACGTTTAGGGCTGCTGTGATCTGTTTTTAGTGAAATAATAGCCGCTCTCTGATTGACTCAATCCACACTGAGTGTCTCACTTTTGCTAAGTAAAGTGTGGGAAACACTCGACAAACACACACACACACACTCTCTCAGAGAGAGTCCTGCTCACACAAACAAACACGCACAACACAAACTGGCAGACCACACACACACACTGGTATACAAGCACTCCCTCACACACACACACACACATTAAAGTGCAGTGGAGCGTGTGGAAGACCACACACACGCTGCACCTTTAAGGCCGTCACTGTGACGGTTATCGACAGTAACCTTAGAATTGTAGCAGGGTTCTCACACCTCCTAATTATACCGTGTAGACTCCGGGAAGACCTGCGCTAAATTTAGCCCTCTGCGGATCTGCAAATACTGTTAGCAAAACATTCCCAAAAGACCCTGAATGGATGTGATTCACGGCTGGCCTGCGTCGCGCTGGAGCTCTGCTGCACCACTCGGAGAGCTCTCAGCCGCTGAAGACGCACTAATGATGCTAGGCTTGATCCAAAAGGTTAACCGGCATAATCGAGCCAAAATCTAAGGCAGCATTGCGTGGATGTCTTTAGGGAGAAGACAGTGCCCAAAATGCATTGAAACAAGCTGATCCATCCAAAATGTTGAATATAAATTTTTCATTTTTATTATTATATTTTATAATTATTTATTTTATTTGCATTTTGTTATTTTGTGTATTGCATTTTGTGTGAACGTATTGAGTGACAGCTCATAAATAGAGTTATATATATAAGGTGAATTATTCAAACATAACTTACTTGATTATTAAACATTAAAAATGTTTAACATTACATTACTTGATTATTAGAATTCAGTATAAAAGTAGTACAATTATTAAAACATTAATTTGCAGTAATCAATATGATGAATTATTTATTTTTAATATATTTTATCTAATTACTTTTATTGTGTGTGTGTGTGTGTATATATATATATTCATACATTCTTAGATTAGTCTCTAATTATACATATAACAACTTGCTATTATTGTACTGCCTTTATTATTATATTAAATTAATTAAATATACAGTAAAATTATATATTGTGATTTATTAGTAATAAATTACTAAATAATATGCTGTAGAGTGTTAGTGAACACAAGTGAGCTTCATGACAAATTCTTAAAATATGATTTAAAAAGTAGTTTTAAGTTTCACATTACTACGTAGTGCACTTTTTAAAAGTGTGTTAAGAAGCATGAAGGTGTCTCTCTTTAAGTACACTCAAGTGGGCATTTATTTCATGAATATTCTATTAGAAACAAGTTTTCTACACTTTTAAGACTTGAAGTACACTACAAGTGCACATTCAGTCCAATGAAGCGCACTTCTGTTTCACAAGGCTGTGCAATCAGACAGTCAGCACTAACTTCACCTTTTCCTCTTTCTTTGTTGCAGTATAGTCACACACACAGTAGTTTAACACGTGTCGGCGTGAATGTAATTATAACTAGCCTAATTGAGGAGCTCATCACTAGGTTCACCCTCTATCTTTAAACCGCACAAACCGCAGCCTGTTATTCCCATCAGGGCTCTGATTACAGTCCGAAAGATAACGGACGTACTTCTGCATCCGGTGGCCTGGAGATGGGACTGTAAGACTATATGTGATACGAACACAGCGTCCTCTGTGCATTTATAGCATGAAACGATCTGCAGAAATGCATCTGGTTCACCTGTTCTATGCTTATTGTGTGCGTTTGTGCTGGAGTTCGAGACAGACCCCCCTCCGTTCGAGACCCCCGGGGGCCGTAACCCTTTAAAGCACCTATAAAACATTTGGCAGGAGCGTTTGAAGTTTTTATGAAGCGCTGGAGTATTGTTCCCCAGAGAGACGGCGCACTCCACTGGCGCCTCACTGCCCTCGTACACTGCCAGAGCGCGGGAGGGGAGCCGCACACGTGTGTGTGTGTGTGTGTGTGTGTGTGCGTGCATAGTTCTGTTTGTTGTACTCTGTGTGTCATAGATGGAATGAAAGTGTGTGTTTATTTGTTGCCATGGTCTTTCTGTGTAGTGAAGTTGGGGAGTGTTTGGCTGCGTTCACGCTGAACCATTCTCGTCTCCTCACACCAGATTGTTGCGCAATGTTATCTTAGTATTGTTAACATACTGTAATATTTTTTATTCTTATTTTGGATTTATGTTTTTATATTTTCTTTTTTTAATGTTAAATTAAATTTTAGTTGTGTTTTTGTCATTTTTTTTTTTTTTTAATGTCTATGTAGCTTTACAGATAAAGTGGAAATTTTATGATGACTGGTCATTGGCAATGATTTTAAAATATGATCTAAATGGCTACATGTCATCCTGTACTATTTTAAGATTAACTAAAGCTGATTTTAATAATAGAAAAATATTATACATGCATAATGATAGATGATTAATCTGAAGTATCCTGCTTATATTTTTAATTTTAAAATTTTTGTGTATATATATATATATATATATATATACTGTATATATATGTGTATATATATATACATATAAGGGGTGGGAATCTTTTAGTACCTCATGATTCGATTCTTATCGATTCTCAATTTTTTGTGCACACTGGACGTCACAAAAACGCACCAGTCTATAGAATGGGTAGCCCTGACTCGAGAAATCAGTGTTTCCTATTAACTATTAGTGTCCTAATAAATCAGAAATATTTTACACTTCCCATTTGGCCAAATCTGAATACCGTGTTCGAAGTGGGACATTTCAGCTCGGATGTTCCCTCTTCCGACCTCGTCTGTAATGTGGCATAAATACGAGAAGGGAGGAAGAAATATATTTCAATGCTTTCTCTTGCAATTATATCGTTGGGTAATTATATAAACTACTGGCATCAGGGAGCTGTTATTAATGTGCAGGGCATTTGAAATCGCTTCTGAATGCGCACTCGATTCGCGATCACAGGTACTGTGTGTATACTATGGAGCGGCAGTACTTACCACACATTTTACAAGATTAGATGTTTGTCAGTGGTGCTCAGGATCTGTAAATCATTCGCCATCATCCTCAGTCATCTCTCTTTACTCTGTTTATGTGGTAAGTGAATTTTTATGTACTGTAATGTAACAGGCTACCGCTAGCAAGCGGCTAACCATATCCCTTTAGTGGCTCCGTAATATGCGTTATTTGTTTTACATGCCTTTCTGAATATGGATTTACTATTTGGGCACATCCCTACTTCCCATAATAACAAAAGATCAATAATCAATTAATATAATATTTTTCCAAACACTTGCCCTCGCATGTGCGTATATGTGTATATATATGTATATGTGTGTGTAAATATGCATATGTATATGTGTGTATATATATGTATGTGTTGTACATACAGGAGCCAATCACAGAAGGCTTTTTGCATTTGTTTTCTCTCAGGTTGTCTTGTGCATGTTGTGTGTGTGTGTGTGTGTGTGTGTGTGTGTGTGTGTGTGTGTTCACACTCACACTGCAGAGTCTAAAAACAAACGCCAGCAGCGTCTAATCCACTGGAGCCAGACTGTGTGTGTGAGAGTGTGTGTGTTCATTATTTCTGTTAATATAACACTAATAATCATTCATAAGCCTGTGTTCGGAGCCGGTGGGTGTGTCCTGGATGAGACACAACAGCTGGAGTGGACGTGCGCACAGAGTGATGTCAGAGTGGCTGTGTGTGTGTGTGTGTGTGTTTGTGTGTTATGTTAAGTTGAGCGGTAGCAGTGACATGGCAGTGAGAACAACCACCACATACTGTTGAATTAAGCACGCTTCAACCACGACTTCAAAGACACACACACACACACACACACACACACACACACACACACACACACACACTGTGCCATTGTTTAGAAATATGATTGGATTGATGGAGTGATGAACAAGTCTGAGATGAAAGGAGACTGCTTGTGTATATATCTATAGTAACACATGCATCCAGACAGAATTAATCCACACACACACACACACACACACACACACACACACAGGTTTACCTGGCTCTATCTATTTGTCTTTCTGTCTGTCTGTCTGTCTGTCTGTTTGTGTGTCTGTCTGTCTATCTGTCTGTCTGTATGTCTATCTATCTATCTATCTGAACTCTGCACTCTAGGGGGCGATATAATTTCCTTCAAATGTCTGTGATTCAGGAATCTACTAGTTATAATCTCATACTTGCGAGTTACACAAAGCTAGTGTGGCTGACACGTATTAGGAAACTTAATAATAACAAAATTGCAACATTTATGATTGTGCTTAATTTTGTCAGAAATATAAAAAAAAATTCACATTCACATTCTGAATTTCTAAAAATTCTACAGGATCTAAAAATAACTTACTGAAAAAGTAAATAAAGCATCTGGCATCTACTTTGAAAGCTCCCATAGACAGGATTGTAATAAAAAGTGACATTTTAAGCCATATTCCTCAGATTTGATTAGACTAGAGGAGAAATGCAGCATTCCATCACTTGCTCAACAATGGTGAATGGGTGCCGTCAGAACGAGAGTCCAAACCGCTGATAAAAACATCACAATAATCCACACCACTCCAGTCCATCAATTAACACCTTGAGAAGACGAAAGCTGAAACAAATCCATCAAGATGTTTTAACATTAAACTGTTGCTTCTGGCCATAATCCATAATAAGGCTTCCTCCAGTGAAAAAGTCCATCTCCTGTTGTCTCTCACATCAAAATCCAATGACATATTTGTTTAGAATAATTTTGGACTGTTTTCACTTGTAAACTGTGCTTGATCTGTGCAGATTTCTCTCCTGATTCAGACAAGACCACTTGTTCACTGGAGAAAGCGTTATTATGGATTATGGAATTACATTTTAGCTGGAAGTAACAGCTTAATGTTAAAAACATCTTGATGGATTTGTTACTTACAAACATTCAGCTTTTGTCTTCTCAAGATGTGAACTGATGGACTGGAGTGGTGTGGATTATTGTGATGTTTTTATCTGTTTGTACTCTCATTATGACGGCACCCATTCACTGCAGAGCATCCATTGCTGAGCAAGGGATGCAATGCGACATTTCTCCAAATCTGATGATTTGGCCATTTCATGCCAAATATATGGTAAATGCTGACTATATCGTTCAGTAGTGTGATAGAATGACTGACCAAAGACACTCTAGCAGTCTCTCCCTCTCTCTCTTTGTGCTAAATGAGGGATGTTTGTTTTCTCCGTGTTTGGCTGCAGCTGCTCGTTTATGTGTCTTTTGATTAGATCACCAGTGTGAGTCAATATTCAGGACATCTTCTGAGTCTACACAGCGTCTCTGTCCTGTGCTGTTCTGCATGCTGTCGCTGCACTGAGGCATTTCACAGTATGTGTTCAGCGCGATCGGCATCTTCTCTACAGGAGTGCAGTCACACACACACACACTCCTCACAGTTCCACTTTCACCTCACAGAGCCTTACACACACAGTCACGAGTGTGACGGCAGACATCAGCAGGACAGATAGCAGATGAATCTGAAGGACTCGGTGGGATTAAGCTGCTAAGTGTGTTTCGGTTATCCTGACAGCGTGTCCTAACCAGACGCCACACCAAAAAGTGAAAATACTGCGTGACATCAAACAGTCACAACCACTCAGAACAGTTTCATGTTTACATTTTTCAGCAGCGTTTTCCCATTAAGTTGCTTCATAGACATGTGCGAGATAAAAAGTCTTCAGTAGAGTTTGAAGCCATGAGGAAACCTAATCCAGTCAAAAACAATGGCGAGCAATGCAAAACTATTGATAGTCATTGATTGCGAGTATAAAAAACAATATATAGATACTACCGTTCAAACATTTGGTGTTGGTAAGATTTGTTAATGTTTTTGAGTCTCTTCTGCTCACCAAGGTTGCATTTATTATTTATTTACAATTTCAAATAACTGTTTTCTAGTGGATTATATTGTAAAATATAATTTATTCCTGTGATCAAAGCTGAATTTTCAGCATCATTACTCCAGTCTTCAGCGTCACATGATCCTTCAGAAATCCTTCTAATATGCTGCTCAAGAAACATTTCTGAATACTATCAGTATTGAAAACAGATGTGCTGCTTCCTATTTTTGCGCAAAAACATGATAGATTTTGTTTGGGATTAAAGTTCAATTTAAAAAAAAAGTGTTTGAAATGGAAATCTTTTGTAACATTATAAATATTTTACGGTCACTTTTGATTCATTTAAAAATGTAAAGCATCTTAGCTGAATTTGAAGCATCCTTGCTTTTATCATTTGGATCTAGCTCAGTGGTTCTCAAACCTGTCCTGGGGACCCCCAGCCACCACACATTTTGTATATCTCTCTCATAGGCCACACCCATTTCAAATCTTGCAGACTCCACTAATGAGCTGATGAGTTGAATCAGGTGTGTTAAATGAGGGAGACATACAAAATATGCTGTGGTTGGGGGTCCCCAGGACAGGTTTGAGAACCACTGATCTAGCTCAATCAGGGGTGCGTTTCCTGCTTAACTACCATAATTAATCCATCATTAACTAGCTAGTTGCAACTGTTTCCCGCAACGAACATGGTCACATCTCAGTCAGCTGAACCATGTTGGTCCATGCGCAGATGATGGAGTAATAACTGATCAAAAACAGCTCTGACTGTTGACATGCTAAAATATGGACTGAAATATATTGGCTATTGAACTGGAATGAATGTACTGTAGAATGTACTGCATGTTAGCATGCTTTCTGTGTCCAAAAGCAAAGGAAGCCCACGTCATACTAACAAGAAACTATGCTTCTAACCACAAGTTTGCAAAGCTGTTTGCGAATGTTCGTGGGAACTTTGGGAATCGTTGAACTGTGTTGGTAAGCGTTTGGGAATCGCACCCCAGATCAATTGAGGTGTTTACAAGAAGGCCTTTCAATCCGATCGGATTCTTTGGTTGCACGTAAACAGAGCTCAACATCAACCGTCCACATTGGGCCTCCGAGACGGACTGAATTACAGCAATATCTTGCGGTTATTAGGAACCGGGCTCCAGGAATGTGATGTCATCCTGCCCCCCTCGCACTGGGAATGCCCTCTCCCTGGGTCTCTTCCTTTTCCCCGCTCTCCGTCCCAGCAGGAGATTTCTCGCATTCATTTTAATTTTAGGCAACATGAATGAAGGCAATCAAGCTGGAATGCAGTGAAGTCAGACACACACTGACCGCATCCCAATTAAACAAGGCTGAGAGATCATTATTGACCTCCTGCCCACCCCCTCTTCCACTTTTCTTTTCTTCCTGTGTCCTCTCCTCCCCTTTCTGCGCCACACGGTAGGCCTGAATAGAAGCGCGGCGCATTGGAGCTGTGCGTTCAGTCGCACACACACACATTTAGAGGGAAGCGTCCCCATGCTGTGTCACTGAAAACCCTCACAGTCTGCGCTGTCAATCAAACGCCGAGCGCCCTCCGTTCCGCCCGTATGCTGAACGTAAGGTATGACATCACCTCACGGGACGGTACAAACGCACGCTTATATCAAACGCGTAACCGCGCGCCACCGCTCTCCGTCTCTGTCGCCAGAGAGATTCACCAATTTGATGCTGTTTACAAGGCGTACAGTGAACGAATAAAGAGGAAATCTTCAAACAGGCAGCGCTAAACGAGCGCAGATTTCACAATGCTGCTTCCAGCATCTGCTTTCGGTTAGAGACGCAGTAGAGCCAGAGAGACGCGGAGCGAAATAAGAGCGCTCTGTTTACTCTGATGAAACAACTTTGAGCGTCGACTGAGCGAAAATGCAGAAATATTCATATTACACATTCATTTACATGGATTCATTCAGCAGACGAGGGACGTTGCCTGTCTATTTGTCTGGGAATGTTACGTTCTACCAGTGACATTAAAGGGGTCATATGATGCGATTTCAAGTTTTCCTTTCTCTTTGGAGTGTTACAAGCTGTTTGTGCATAGATAAGATCCCTGAAGTTGCAAAGACTAAAGTCTCAAAACCAAAGAGATATTCTTTATAAAAGTTAAGACTCTGCCACGCCCCCCTAAAACGGCTCGTTCAAACACGCCCCCACATGTCTACGTCACGATGTGGGGAGATTTTCATAACACCATCCAAACATATAGGCAAAGAAAGAGGGCGGGACTTTTATTCTCACTGTAGTGCTGTTGCTGCCGCCGGCGCCATGTCTTGGAGACTGTTTCATTGTGAAAGCAAAACTACTTTGTTTGGGCCTCCAAAAGAGGATACAACTAGACATCAGTGGTTAAGTTGTATTTACAACACTGTTCCAGAACAGTACAATGCAAATATTCGAGTGTGTGCAGCACATTTTACGGAGGACTATTTCCTGAACTTGGAAGCTACATTGTTGGCTCGCACAAAGGCTGTTTCTATAAAGTGGGGCAATTCCAACTTTGCAAGGACAGTCTGGCGCTTCTGACTCACAGCCTGTAAGTACATTTCTGACACTGACGATTCAAACGCCTGAGCAGTGTAGAGTAGTGCTTGTTGTTTGTCGTTTCTCCGATCACAAATGCAGACATGGTAATGTTTAGCGACGCGTAAAAAGACAATATAAATCATTATAATCAGTAATTATGTCCCCACTGGATGCAACAAATGCCTCGTTTGTAATGGGTTTTTATTGTTTTTGTGTCGTCGTGCAGTGAAACGCCATCACAATACGGTGAGGGGCGTAACATTTCCGTCTCATGCATGAGGTATTCAGCCAATCACAATGCACTGGATAGCTGGCCAATCAGAGAACGCCTCACTTCTCAGAACGATGAGCTTTGTAAAAATTGACGCGTTTTAGAAAGGCGGGCTTAGAGGAGCAACAATAATGTACAGTATGTGGAAAATAATGTGTTTTTTGAACCACATAAACACATTGCATTACACCAAATACACAAAATAATGTTCTTTTTAGCAACATCATATGACCCCTTTAATAGAATGTTTAAAGTTCTCTTTTTTAAATAGCCCAATGTTCTCAAAATGTTAGCACAAAAGCATTATTTATACATTCACTGAACATTTTGTCCTGAAACGTTTAGTTAGACGTTTGACATCTTTTAAATGTTAGCTACTTGTTTCAGAACGTTCAGAGAACATTTAAAAGTAACATTTCCATGATCTTTGCAAACCGATTCAATGGAATGTTCCCTTAACGTTCGTATAACCAAGAAAAAATGTTTCTAAAACATTTTTTTTTTAAAAAACTGGACATTTTCAATGTTCAGAGAAAATTCAGAAATAATGAATGGGACTATATATTTTTGGATCTATCTATCTATCTATCTATCTATCTATCTATCTATCGTCTAACGTTTTTTTAAATGTTATCACGTTTAAGAACATTCAGAGAACATTCAAAAGTAACGTTCCCATCATGTTTGCAAAATGATACAAAGGAATGTTCCCTTAGCGTTCACAAAACCAACAAAAAACGTTCCTAAAACGTTTTAAAAACTGCACGTTTTGAACATTCAGTGAAATAACGTTTTTATAACTTAATGGGAATGTTAGCAAAACGTTCTTGGAACATATTTTGTTACCAGTCTATAGATAGATAGTTGCAGTATCTGAGAGTTTTATTTTAAATCCTAAATGTTAAATAATTGGTCAGTGCTAGCAGAGGTCTGTTGAGATGATGACTGAAACGGATGCAGTTGAGGCATAGCTACCAAACTGGTTTGCAGTAATGAAACCGATGAACCTCGTTTACATTGTATGTAACGCTTTAATAATAACATTTATTACCAGGTCATTGCTTAAAGTGATATAGCCTACTGCATAACATCAGAAGCTGAAATTTGAAATTGAAGTTGAAATTTGAATATGATTGTAGGTGAAGCAAAATGTCTTGCCGTCTCTAGCTGTCTGAATGAACGTGAGCTGATGATATGTTTGTGAGAGTTCCTGCGCCGCGCTCGCTCGCGCCCTCTAGCGGTCAAAATGCGGCATGACACCGGCAGCTGAACCGCAGAACCACAGAACCGCAGCCAGACAGTCTGCCACCGATCCACAGACTGCTGGGGCCCTGCTTTACATGCCTCACACTCCTCATGTCATGAAGCCCACAGCTCACAGAGGGATATCCCTCCAGCCTCTGCAATCCACCACAGACAGCTTGAGAACAGAGAGAGCCGCTTAAAATAACACGCTCGTTAATAACATTAACAAATATTACTGCATCTTTTGTGCATTATTGAGTAGTGGTCAAAAGATGAATTCATGTACATGCAAATATTTTGACAGCTCATATACTCTTGTTAATGACTTGATGAAAGCCTTACATGTGCATTTTGAATGCACAATTAAATTTGGCTTGTAAAAGCTCACCTCGGCTCTTTCAGAGATCACCTGTGAGCGATAGTGGTGGAGGGCAGAATTTGTGCACGGCGTTGGAACATCAGGCTGCACATCGAGGTCGAGTTCTGGCACCGTGAGAGATGACACGTCTGTATATGTGGCCCGTTTAAACACTTAATTGCGGCCGTTTATTTGGTGACCCCGGGAGTTCACGCACGTTGGTTCTTGCCAGTGGCAAGAGCAAAGGTCGAAGCCGAATCCACAAACCTCCACACAAACCAGAGGGGCTTTAATGGACCAATTATTGGATTCCTAAGCACTTCACTTTGTTTTTCTTTTTCCTTGGGAAAAGTGATGTTGCCTGTGTGTGTGTGTGTGTGTGTGTGTGTGTGTGTGTGTGTGTGTGTGTGTGTGTGTGTGT
>JAFVLL020001046.1:0-23331 GCA_021397915.2 Tor tambroides | reverse complement strand
GATAGATAGATAGATAGATAGATAGATAGATAGATAGATAGATGAATCTACGAATAGATGATAGATGGATGAGAGATAGATAGATAGATAGATAGATAGATAGATATTTTTTGGAGAAATGAAGAGTGCTTCATTTCCCAGAATGCATCACTGATGTTGAATTTCGCTTAATTGTGAATTCAGTAAATTCCTGCTGTCTCTCAAATGTAAATGCCAGTTGAACTTCCTATGAGGGGTGTGACTGATTCAAATTAAATTCACACTCATGATGTGAAAATTAAGTAGATTCCTCTATTCTGAGTCACTTTAATGATGATTTTTGTTCTTTAAAAGCAACACACAAACCCCAGCACTAATGTGTGTGTGTCTGTGTGTGCATGTGTGTGTGTGTGTGAGAGAGGGTCAAAGCCTTTAAATGGAATAACGGCACAACACATTTGATGTGCGGTATGGAGAGCTTTTATTTTAGCCTTAACTAACCAGTTTCTGTCTGCGCTGGCACTGCTGTTTAATACTGCGTGTTTGGTATTTATATGCTTGTCTAATGAGCAGCCTGGGCCGAAGCGCTGGATCTGTGCGCTGGCTGCAGTCTGAGCGCCCATCGACATCAAACAACACAGGCAGACACTTGTCTCTCCCTCGCTCTCCAGCTCCGCTCCAAAACCTAGCGAGACTCCTACCTAGACAGCATAGAGATAGTACTGCCTTCACTCAAAAAATACTTTGAATTGCATGTCAAATTTCCATCCGATCACACTTTTAACAAACTAATTAACTTAATCAGTCATGAAACAGGCCAGATTTGCACACAAATCATGGCATATTATTAATTATTTGCATCTATACCATTTTATTTAAGTAATGCAGATTATTATAATTACTATTACAGAAATCTGACCTGTTTAATTTAATATGCATGAATTTAATATACATGAATTACAGTGCTGGGTAAGTTACTCAAAAAGTCATTAATTACTAGCTACTAATTAAATCTTCCACAGTGTATTTAGATTACTGTACTAATTACTCTCTCTAAAAAGTATCGCATTACTTACAGTATTACTTTCTAAATCCCATATCAACCGTGACCAGGTGAACAATACAAGGATGGACATGAAACTGCTCTTTTAATTCTTTCAAATAAATAATAATTAAATTGCATAAATTATTCTTGGACTGACCAACATGTTTAAATGGAGAAGTTTACATTAAAAACATTTTAAATTTTGATGTTATATCCATTATTGTTTAATATAGAATTGTTCTATGGTCTATGCAGTATTTAATGCAACTGCATCAGAAGTAGCTGTAATTACAGAAAGTAATCCCTTACTTTACTTTTTCAAGAGAAGAGTAAATAAAATACAGTAATTACTTAGTAATGCATTACATCTAACACTGCTGACAAATATGCATCTCATCAAGTTTATTAGTTTGTCTGTTAAAAACTATGTACCAAAAATACCAGTTTATTTACAAATGCAGTTCATTTCAATCTCGTTTCAACTTTTATCTGAATACTGCTTGTTCCCACTTGCCATATTTTAACCATGTTCATACATTGTAACTGATGGTAATGGTGATTCGAAGCAATTTTATTAAATGTTTTCTGAAAATATTATTCAAATAGATGCAAATAGTAAACTATGCTATGATTTTTTGAGATCAGTTTCTTACCTGTATTGGATTTGTTGTTTATTGGTTATTGTTTATTTAAAACTCATTCAGTTTATTGTTACAATTACAGACGTCTGACCTGTTTCATTGATGTATGACTGACAAATATGCATCATATTAAGTTTATTAGTTTATGTTAAAACTGTGCAATCAAAATGCATGGGAATTTTATATGCAAATCAAATGCATAAATTTTAAATTTAAGCCTAAATATTTTTTGGAGTGTTCTATTGGGCAAATTCTTCAGTGTATCCTTCATAAAGAAGGCAATCCCAGAATGCTTTGCGCAGCTGACTTGATTTTGAAACAGATCTTCTCTCTCTCGCTCTCAATCATGTCTAAAAGTGCATACGAATTAAGCGTTGACTTGTGCCGTGTTTATGTTTGGTATTTATTTTTACACCGGCGTTTGTGTGTACGTGTGCTCTTGAAGGAGGTGATGTCATCACTCAGGCCTTCCTACTGTAAGAAATCTTCTAATGGCATTACATCAGCGCATGGGACCCCGACCGAGGGCAGTGTCATCCAGAACAGCTGCCGGCGGAATCAGATTCATCCCGCTGTCCTTCTTCCTGTCTTATTCCCAAACGGCTTCTATCTAGGAACATTCCCTCTAGAAATACGGATGCGGTCACCTCTCGCTGGCAGGAGTGTTTGGGAGGCGCTGACCTTGTCCTTCACTGTTTAAACATTCTTCAGTCGCACTTGTTGACTTGTTTGTCATTAAGCGATTGCAGGATCGTTCATTCACGCATTTACAGCGCTGTCAGCCTCACACGCACAGATATGCATATAGCGGCCGCTGCTGCTGTTATGACGACACTGTTGCTAATGAGACCACAAGTTCAACACACGCAGTCCCTCTTACATAAAGTTTTACAGGGGAATCTCAGGGAGAACATTTACAGGTCATATATTGCACCTTACTGTAACATTAATTTTTTTGATAATTAGACACATTTTACTTCCATTTTTTTAAAAATGTAAAAAAAAAAATATACAGTTGGTGCAAAAGTCTCAGACCTCATTAAAAATCTTTATTAGAAATTATAAACCTGGGATAAAAATAAAAAAAATTAAAAATAAAAAAAAATAAAAAACTGGAAACAAATAATGTTTTTGGATTTTGAAAGATGTAAAACACTGAAAAGAATTAATTAATTTAGTTATTTATTATAAAATAAATAACTAAATTTTATTTATTTATTTATTTTACATTTAATTTGTTTATTATTTAGATGTTTTATTATCCACATTTATTTATTTAGTTATTTATAATAATAATAATAATAATAATTTATTTTTTGTATTACTAAATGTGTTTTATTTTATTTTCACAATGTTTGTCTCTTTTAGGTTTGAGCAAAAGGATTTTTTGTTGATTTAACCAATATAAAAAGTTGACATATTTTAAAGTGATGCTGAAATGGTTAATTGTACTATTTGTTTGTATTTAAAGATCCAATATTTATACACATGAAAAATGATGGAACATTATGATGGAAAATATTTGTATGGTAAAACTCTTGACCGGTGAAAAAATTAAAAACCTGGAAATAAACAAAATGTTAGGATTTTGGAAAACTAAAACAATGAAAAGATTTCATTTTTTTCATTCATTTATGAATTTTATTTATTTATTATTTGTTTTGTTATCATTATCCATATTTTTGTAGTTATTGTTTATTTTATTACTGTCCATATTATTTATTATTTTTTATGTTTTATTATTTTATATTATTATTATTATTTTGTTAGGTGTGTTTTATTTTATTTTATTTTATTTTCGTGATCTTCATCCTTTTAGTTGTGGGCAGAAGGATTCTTGATTGAAGTGATAGAAAAGGTTGATCTACATTTTCAAAGTGACACTGAAATTACTGAAATGAATTGTACTGTTTATAATTGAAGAGCAAATATTTATACACATGAAACATGATTGAACTTTATGATGGAAAATGTTTGGTAAAGCTCTGGACTGCTCTCAGGCAGCGTGTGTGTTTTAGGGAAACATTGAGTAAATCAGTGGATCTATTACAGTAATCATGCTATTTCTGTGTGTTTGTGTTTCTCAGGACTGAGTCTGGCGTCGGGAAGTTCACCCAGAGACTCTCTTTGAAGGACAAACACTGCCAGGAGGACAGGAGTCTGTCGTCCAGACCTCCGGCCTACAGGAGGCGCTCTCTCAGCGTAGACTGGTACTGCAACCTTTACATCCATTCAGTAAATCAATCAGCTAAAAACCAGTTTGCGAGAGGTTGACCAGACATTTGGGCTCAAAAGATGCCAGAAAAGCCATGTTGGCTCTGAAGGCGTTTTTTCCTCTGCTCATCTCTACAGACTTCATGACTCCAGCTCTGACTGTCTCTCTGCTCTCCACCCTCCCCGTCTGTCACGGCTTATGCATGTCCAAAACTCACAAATCTGACTCACTTCCAACATGCTTTTCTTGGGAGCTTTTTCTGAGATCATCAACATGCACATCGTTTTAAAGGCACATGACTCTCTCTGCCTTTTTTTTTTTTTTTAACTGTTTAAGAAAAATGACCAAACCTTGACCACAATTACTCATTTTGGAAATTCTTTTAATGGTGCTTTAAAGTACTTTAATGAATAGGAATAGCAAGTCAGATTTGTGTAGCACTTTTTACAATACACACATTGTTTTAAAGCAGCTTTACACAAAATCATGATAGCTTAATAAATTCATGCCTTATATTTGCTATATAGTATACATTGCTTTATGTGAGTATACTGTCAAATTGGACATGCTTTATATATCCAACATTATATAAAGAGCTGGTCAATAGTGTAGTTACACTAGCAAACATATAATTAAATAGGCCTATATGATTTGATTTAATAATTTATTTTTGATTTGTATGAATATATTTATACTGATAAACCTTTTTGTTGAGTGAAATATGTTTATGATTTTCTTTTTGCAGAAATTGCTAGTTAATGTTCTCACATTGGACTAAAACTTGCTGACTTTGTTCACATATGATATAACAGCTTCTTCCCAAAAACCTGGATCATTTTTGTACTTTGTTGGGATTTTTTCCCCACTTTGTTACACTTGCAGTCTTCCCAGTCAAAAATGACCGGCTTATCAATTTATCATTATGCTTTATTGCTACCAAATATTGGATTCAATCTTTTTGTCAACTTGTTTTCTGTCAGTTAGCACAGGTTTTATATTTCTTTTTGGAATTGTTTGATCATAGACCTTATTGATATAAGCTCATGCACCTGTTTTTGAGTGAACATCGCCAAAATTATCCATAAATGATGATTTTTTTTACTCCAAAATGGACCTACGACCAATCAGTTCCAAAAAGATATACAAAACCTGTGCTAATTGGAAGATTGTATCCATGATTTGGTGGTAATACAGCATAATGAGAGATTTACAAGCAATTTTTAAAAGGCTGGTCATTTTTGACTGGGAAAAATAATTTAAAGGGACTGTTCACCTAAAAATGAAAACAGCAACTTCTGTTGAAGAAGATATTTTGAAGTATTTTGATTGATGGTACCCATTGACTTCTAAAGTATTTTTTTCATACTCTGGAACTGTTTGTTTCCCAACATTCTTCAGAATATTTTCTTTTACGTTCAACAGAAGAAAGAAACTCTTGGAACAACTTGAGGGTGAATAAATGATGACAAAATGTTCTTTTTGCCTGAACTATCCCTTTAAGTAAATTAATTAAAAATCATTATTTATCCATAAATAATGATTTTTTTTTCACTCTAAAATGAGGTCTACAACCAGTTTCAAAACGATAACCAAAACCTGTGCTAACTGGAAGATTGAATCCAAGATTTGGTTGGTAATACAGCATAATGAGATATATTTACAAGTGATTTTTAAAAAAACTGGTCATTTTTGACTGGGAAATTTTTTTTAAAGGGATAGTTCACCCAAAAATGAAAACAACAACTTCAGTTGAGTGTAAAAGAAGATATTTTAAAGTATTTTGGTTGATGGTGCCCACTGACTTTTTTCATACTTCTTCAGAATATCTTCCTTTACATTTAACAGAAGAAAGAAACTCATACAGGTTTGGAACAACTTGAAGACAGAATGTTCTTTTTTGCCTGAACTATCCCTTTAAGTTAAAAGATATTTAAATCCCGTTGTAAACCTGCTATATTCCCAGTCTATGAGTTTAATTGCTTTTGTTCGTGCATGAGAAGAGGTGCGTATCGGCGGCCGCATCTGAGTTGTGGCATATGGCAGATTGGGAGCCGGGCTCCAGAGACGCATATAACTCCGGGGAGTCTCAGGCCGGCGTGTCCCCAGGATATAGCCACCCTGGCTGGGTGCGATGCGGGCTGGGCCCCCCTGTTTTCGGGACCGCGCAGAGACTCACGCAGACTCCCTGTCACCTCCTGCACGCCGAGCTGTCTGTCGCCAGAGCCTCTTAGACGGGCCTAACGTCACACACACACGTACGGGGCCGATGCACAAAGACACATCGGCGCACACGCATTCATACATTGATTGATCCCGCGTCTCGGAACATCCCCATGGCGACGGTCTTCTGTCTCTGCTCATCAGAATTAGAGAGATTTGCCCCCTGGGGTGGAGGGCAAACAGGTGGCGGGCAGTTGAACTCCACACAGCAAACACTCTCACAGGGGAGCGACTACTACTGCGACAACACACGCGCATACCGCCACATGCACACAAATACTCCCGCGCTTAATCTCTTAATCGGAGCGGATTAGAACGCGTACGCCCGCCACAGAAACACGCAAACGCACGCGCAATGGGAAAAGACCACGGCTTTACTGCGTTAAACAAACTCGCTCCTGTTCTAATGCTGTCAAAGCAGCATGCGTGTGTGCATGGGTGAATCTCCCAAAACGCATTTCACCGCAAAATCAAATGAAAGAAATTGTGTTTTGTTTAAAGAAAATTACAACTATTTTTGGAGGGTTTTGTTTTGCAGTCAGACATTCTTTTATTTATTTACATTGCTGATATGCAGAAAAGTGTCTTTTTGTTATTGCAATGTGAAAAAATTCTATATTTATTTATATATAAATTTAAATTTGTAAAATATTTAAAGATTTTAAACATTTTTAAGTAAGACACTGCAGGCAAATTTTTTTTCAATTTTATTTATTTTTTTTATTTATTGCAATTTTGCTTTCAGTTTTGTCATAGCATGTCTTCTTTCAGATTATTGAAAAGACGACATCCTACATACACGTTTGAGTGTTGATTTTATCTATTTGCATCTGTAGATTTCAATTATAATGCATTTATATAAAGCACTTCATTAGCACTTACATCCACCAAACTTTACAGTTTTATTCCTATATATTCTGAAGCATTTGTTCAAATATATATATATATATATACAGTATTTTCTGATTTATGAAGTAATAAAAAGAAATCCAAAATATGCCAACATGCAGAATGCAACAAGAATTTTAAACCTGGCTTTATCCAATTTTCAGATTGTTGTGTTTTGGAAATGTTTGCAAATTAGTGCATATTTAATTAGATAATACCTCATTTGCACATTTAAACATAACATTTCAGTAAAGTTGCAATCATGTTCACCTGTATTATGAGAATTTATTATGAGAATCACTATTTAGAAAAGTAAAACATCCAGAATCATTAAGGTAATGAGAATGTCTGGTGGAAATTTTGCTTATGTCATTCAAATTATGCCACATTCTTAAAAATGGACTTTGATTATGCAAAATATAATCTCTTGTTTCTTGTCTGTTACATTTGAGGTGAAATGTGACCTTTTCTTGTGAGATTCTGATCGTCGAAGCGTGTTTGCATGCTGAAGATCTGTCGGCGTGTCTTTCAATCAACTGTTTAGCTTTGATTCCCCATTGTGTGTGTGAGAGGTCGAAGGGTTAGATTGGCTCCACTAGGCCTGAAGTACACAAGAGAGAGAGAGAGAGAGACAGGTTCTGTTGACCCTAGTAACACACACACACACACACACACACACTGATCGGTAATACTGTCCTCGCTGCCCCCCTCCTGTTGCTTACTGTCACACACACTCCCCCTCCAAATTTTGGCTGGTCGGACTGCCGTCTGTCTGGTGCCAAGAGTCAAATTTCAGACTCTCCTTCTCGCAGCCACATATAACCCTCGGAGAGGAGTCCCTCTGCCCCTTTTCCGTCTATTATAGCCAGTTACTCTAAAAGAAAGAGAGACGTCGTCCCATCCGCTCTTTGCGCGTTTGTTGTAAAACATTCCAAATGTCACCGGAGTTTTGTTTGATCGATGACGACGTGAAAGAAACGGCATGTTGTGTGATTCTCACACAAATCTTTGTTTTTTTTTATTGTTGCATCTATTGCAGTTGTGTATCTACATAAAATCTAGGCTAGCATCATTTTCAGTTGTTCAGTATCAAAAACGTATCGCTAAATTTATACTTTATTTACTTTGTTCCATGTCAGAGTTAAGCTCATGAGTAAAATCATTCACAAACTCGTGATTACAGCCAAGGAATCTCAAAGTAGTTCCACTCAAACATTTCCACTTTTCTTCTGTTTGATATGTAATTTTATTATAGCTAGTATTCCCTGATTTCTTAGTTCTTTAATATTCTGAAAGACGATATTGATTGAATACAATGCAATTGAATTCAGTATCGTTGAGTCAGAGAATGTGGATTGTTCTTACAATTGTTTTGCAGTTGTGATCATTTTATGAATGCAACATAATATCGAAGAGCTCCTCTCTAATTTCTAGATTCTATCTTTCCAGATTTTCAATTCCGAATTCAAAATTAAGTGCTAAATAAATAAACTGATAATCTTGCACTATTTATTTATTTATTTATTTTGAAGATGCGTAGTCATACGTTTTGCTGTTGTCAAAGGAGTTGAAACTAATAGTAAAGAAAAAAAAAGAAGAAATTTCTACAGGAATTTCCAACACTGGAAAAATTGCTGCTGCAATTAGTTATAACAATTTAAAATTTGTTAAGATAACTATTCCACTAAATAACTATACACCTTAACTAAATTAAAATAAAATTTTAAGTCAAGCACAAACACTTTTTAAAGTACTTATTCTAATGTCAAATTTTAAGGGTTTTTTTCAAGTGAAGAATCCTTCAATAAAGAGAATTGCAGTAGAATTTCAGTAAACAATTTGGTAAGACTTTACAATAAGTTTGAACGATAGTTAAGATTACTTTCAGCATTTACATAACTAAAATCAAAAGCTGTATCTGTTAACATTAGTTAATGCACTGTGAACTAACATGAACATTTTTTAATAACATTATCAAAGGTTAATAAATGCTGTAAAAAATAAATTGTGCATTGTTTTTTCATGCCAGTTAATGCATTAACTAATGTTAACAAATGAGTCAAATGTTATCAATATGTAAATAAAAATTCTTCAATAAATCCTGAACCAAACTTTGATTGAAAGTATATTCAAATTATGAAAAAAGTTAAAGATACGAAAACTATGAAATTGTGCATCCAGTTACACATATCAAATTAATGACTGTGTAATGCTAAAAGATAAATGCACTGTTTATATTTGTTCTTGCTGTCAGTGTTTATCTGCTAGTCTTTTACACAGATTTTACATTCCCATAATCTGATGCACATTTGCTTAAAAAATGGCAAAATAGCAGTTCGGCTATTGGTTAACATTACTGAATGGCCTGAATGATGGATGGTGTTATTAGAAGTTCATTTCAGAGGAAAAGCGAGTTTAAATTTTTTTTTTTTAATGAAATATGATGAATTTTTGCTTCTCCAATAACATGCATTGATGAACTGTGCAGAATAAGCTCAGGAACGTCATTAAGAGAGCACAGAACGCTCCCGTTGTCATTTATTTTCTGTATAGCAACATCAGATCTAAAAAACCAGTGACAAAAATACTCTCCAGCTTTTATCGTTGTCTCACGTGAAACAAAGCGGATAATTTAGCGGCCACATTAGCAGTGCTATCGGGCAGAGTTTGATCTCGGAGGTGAATGTGAACATGTGTTCGGGGAAACGGTAAAGAGTAATCTCTTACCATCAGTGAGCTCAACACGTGCACATGTGTGCGGGATTGCATGTGTTTATATGCGCCTACTGTTCTCAATGGCTATTATTCTTAGACGGAGGCATTACTCACTAAATTTTCCATACTACGGCCTATTCTCATTTAGCCTTGACTTACTGGACGTGTTAAATGTGCTTGTATTTGCGTGCTAAATTTTGCTTCGCCTTTTGATGTGATGCCAGACACAATCCCCAGATATTGGAGCACTTTTGCCCTCAACTTGACTGTGTGTTTGTGCGCAGAATTTAAATAAGTGTGGGTTGCTGTGCAAGCATTTTTCAAAGGAATAGCATTTTGAATTACAAATATGTTAGAATTGAAAAATCAACATGTTCTCCAGTGTGCTTTGAGATTCAATGGAAGAAGACAATCTAACTGTCTGTACAAAGAGTCACATGATCGACGTTCAGAAGTGTTACAATGTTTCTTTTTTTGTAACTCTTTCAAAATTCTAAATCGTCCTGATTTAAATCAGATTCGGAATCCTGGGTTTTCCGTGTGGTCTCAGACGTTTGGACCTCACAGTAGTTGTGTGGTGGGAAACTATGTTGTGTGTGTGTGTGTGTGTGTGTGTGTGTGTCTGTTCTCTTCTGTCACTATTCGTCTGATGGGGTGCTGAGACGGCTGTGTTAACATGTGGTGTCCCTGTTTCTTTTGTCTTTCTCTCTTTATCCCTCGTTCTTTCATCTGCTAGTCTTTCATGTGAGTGCGCGCGCCGTTCGCTCGGCAGCCCGTGTGTTCGGCACAAGAGGAGAAACTTTAAGCCCGGAGATCAGCCGCCTTTGAAACTGATCCGGCCTGCCACAAATATACCCACTTTTATCTGCACACAGCACATACCTGCCCGTTAAAATAACCGCGTTATTATCAGAGCACTTGGAGGTGTTCGCCTGTTTCTGACGACGCGCCGTCCTAATGCGAGAGCATTTGTGACAGTTGTAGTTCTTGGAGCGCTTTGTTCTCTTTCCAGCCCTGAAGCCCCTCTGAATGAGTCTTCACATCGGGGTATACATGTCAATGTTAATATTAATCGCCAGTCAATATGGGGTTTTCAGCTACTGATTATTAAAATTTTGCTTTTAGCTCCTTCTAGTCTTACTCTATTGGCAATTTGATTTTATTTTTCAAGCACAAACCTCACAAAAAAAAATTTTTATTATTTTTTTTTACAATGAGAAAAACTTACTTGCAAGTAAGATTGTAAGAGACCAAATTTAGGAAAATAAACTTAATTCAAGATTTATCATTGTTAGTTTGTTGTTACTAAAGTGGCTGACTAATGTTAACAATTGGAACCTTATTATAAAGTGTTATTATAAAGAACCTAAAAAAACTATTGAATATGTTTTTTGTGGTGTATTTCTTGTTTAAAAAGACTATTTTTATGTATATGGATTTAAGTGTTTATCCACTAATTTTAGCACACTGAATGTAAACCTTCAAAGAAAACTTTTTTTTATTATTATTATTTCATCCTGATGACAGTGCTGACAGCATCTCTCTTTATTTCTCGTAAATTCTCATTTCTTGTGTATTTTCTTTTTCAGGGCCGAATCCAAAATGACTCAACAGATTCCAGACCCCCATCCTCTGATTCCACGCAAATACTCCAGCACGTCATGTTCGTCTCCGCCGAGCGCCGCGCGACGCCTCTACAGAAACCTGTCTGGAAAGTTCCGAACGGCCAACTTGGCTCTGGATGACGCGGCGCTCCCGAGCCAGTCGGACAAGGACCATTTGCACAAAACCACCGTGGTGAGATGCAAACACCTCAACAAGAACTATGCAACAACAGAAACTAAAATAGTCTCACATAACTATTGAATTTTGACTTGTTCAGCTTGTTCTGGCCAAGAACCGCCCACCCCGCTACTTATGACTGACATATAAAGCAACCAATCACAAGTGATGATGCTTTTAACCTTCAAAGCATCATATTCAGTCAAAAATAGCATTGATATATTTCATGCATGTGTGTATTTGCAGTTGTACAGCATTCATGCATGTGTTTACATGCATTTTTCCATGTGAGTGATGTATATCTATGCATGCACGTCCAGTTCCAGGGAAACGAGGCTCTGTTTGAAGCCGTGGAGCATCAGGAGCTGGACGTCGTGGAGTCTCTGTTGAGCACCTTCAGTCTGGAGGAGCTGGACTTGAACACACCCAACAGCGAAGGGCTGCTGCCGCTCGACATCGCCATCATGACCAACAATGTCCCCATGGCCAAACTTCTGCTGAGAGCCGGGGCCAAAGAGAGTCCCCACTGTGAGTACACACTCCCTGTGATCAAACACATGCAGCACGAGCCCCGCTTTATGAATCATAAACCATACATCTGCAGATGTTTGCCACATGCTGTACATTACAATAAAGCGGTAGTGGCTTATTGCTTCAATCAAACGGCGGCAGCAGCAATTTGATATGGTATGCGACACCAATGATCAAAACATAATGTCAGTTTTTCCGCCACTTAATATAGTTCTCATTAACTCTACTGTAGTATGTTTGGAAATGTCCAGGTCATATTTTATCTTAAAAAAAACAAACAAAAAAAACATTAATATATAAAAATATGCATATTTTATTATATCATTTTACAGTGTTATATTATATTTTGCAGAAAGAACATGAAGCATAATTTTAGGAGCATTAAGATTTTCAGCATTAAAACAATAATTAAGCAGTTTCTCATTCTTATTTCTGTAACTAAAATGACATTTTTATTGTAAATAGTCATATTGTAATTTATCATGATGGTACTGTTCTGAACTTAATTTATGTTGATTTAAAAAAAAAACTTTAAATTGCTATAACCAGGTAAGAAGGATAAGGTTATTTTTTTTACATTGCAATTTTAGTGAAAAATTTCATAAAAATGTACAAATCTGATTGATCCTGAAAACAAGCTCATTTTGGGTTGAAATATGAAGACACATTAAATGAAACATTTAAATATGACACATTTCTTGAAATTCAACCGTTTATTGCAAGTAATATAACTGTCAAAGCTGACTTTCAAAGATCATTTGAATTAATTTGCTTATTAATAATTGCTAAGCATATTCATAACTCATTTAGTGCACATTTAAAATCCATTAATTATTTTTTACTAAAGTTTAACTTTACACATATAAACAAAGATTGTAGATTAGTGATATGAGGAAATACAGTAAAACTTTCAGTGGAATTGATCATTACTTTCCAAATAGGAGATGAAAGGGTTAGAACATAAATTAAAAAATGTGTTCCTGGGTTAAATAGTTGGAAAAATCAAAACTCTGTTTTATTTTTTCATTATTTGACAAGATGTTTGCAGGCGTTTTATTTTTTTTCTCTAGTTCTAAGTCTTGAAGGCAGAGCCGCTCACCTGGCCTCACTGGTGCAAGAGGCAGAGCATCGCATAGCAGAGCTGGTTGCCCAGGTGACGGGGGAGGAGCCTGTTGAGAGGGAGGAGTCAAACAGAGAGAGACAGCTGAAGACCTGGGAGTGGAAGCTCCGCCTCTATAAGCGCATGCAGACGGGATACACACATGCCAGTAAGTAACACACACACACACGCGCGCGCGCACCTGAGGTTACAGCGGCCATGTGTGACACTGAGTGTGTGTTTGTGTTGATTTCAGGTCCTCCTGAGCCTCCCAGTGTTGTTGTTCTGTCCGTCAGCAGTAACACCAGTCTCAGAGTTTACTTCCAAGAGCCTCTGTGTCACAACTCTGCTGTTATTACCAAATACCGTGGTGAGTGACCCCTGACCCCTGTTTTAAGGCTGATTGTGATTATACCACTAAAATACAAGAACGCACACAACTGACTAGTCAGCTTGCTAGTGAGAATATCCGTACTTGAGAGTATATTCCATGCAATCAAGTTGATGCCATGTATCACATATTTCACGTAACTCCTTTGCCAAATACACACTACTATATTTTTGTAGTTTTTAAATATTTTTAATTATCTTATCTTATATATTTTTTCAGTTTTAAATAAGTAGTGAAAATAAGTAGTAGTAAGTAAAATAAGTGTATACTATTATAGTTTTTGTCAATATTTTTAATTGCCTTTGATTCCTATATATATATATTTATGTGAGTAAAAATAAGTAAACTAAGTGTATACTATTTTAGTTTTTATTAATATTTTAATTGCCTTTTATTTTTTATATATGTTCAGTTTTAAATAAGTAGAAAAAATAACTAGTAAGTAAAATAAGTATATACTATTGTAGTTTTGTATTAGTATTTTTAATTGCCATATATATATATATATATATATATATATATATATATATATATATATATATATTGCCTTATATATTTTTTTCAGTTGTATTTTAAATCGTTTAAATTTTAGTAATTTTGTTATGTGCTTTTCTCATTTTTATTAGTTTTTTTTATATTACTCTAAGATTTTTTTTCTGTTTTAATTTTAGTTTTTGTTTATTTCCAGCTAATAATTCACATTTATTTAAGTTAGTTGCAAAGGTAAAAAATCCAATTTCCATTTAGTTTAAGTATAATAGTTATATTTTGTCTATTTCGGTGTATTGCAAATAACAAAAAAAAATGTTTTAATAGTTTAAGATGTAGCATTAATTAATGATAATAACCCCAGTGCTGTCATAAACAGTGTAAAAAAAACATATCACACTTGCTTGTAGTTTCTGTCAGACTTTAGGTTTGTTTAATGGGTCAGTTAATGGTTCAAACAAATTTTATGCCATCTTAGAAATCTGCTGATCAGACTCTGTGAACACAAAACTCTCCAGAATCCCTTCGTTTTCACATTTTGCCGTCACAGGTTACCATTCAAAGCAAATCGCACACAAATACACCAAGACACCGTTTGTTTCGCCATATACACAAGCACAGTTGAAGTTGCATGATACGTGACTAGTAGACACAGCGTGGCATGGTGATAGAACTAGTTGACTAGTCAGTGCAGTTCCAGCTGAATGACTGCTTGCTTGTGTGTGTCTCAGTGAGCTGGAGCAGCGTTCCTTCATTTACTCCATTACTGGGTGAGACGGTCATTGAAGACGTGACTCAGCTCCAGTATGACATCACTGGACTTCCAGCGGTTAGTATGTGGAGTAAAACAAACCGCAAACAATATTACCACAACTGTCAAGCTAAAAAATAAAAAAATAAAAAGTTTTTATAACTTACAACTTGTGCACTATATTTCAGGTTTTCTGAAGCTGTATGATAGCTTTGTGTGAGAAACGGAGCTGAAATTAAAATTATTTGTGACCTGCTCCGTCTTTCTGCATCACTTTGACCCAGAAACATATTTTTAGTTTTATGAATGAAAGAACAGATGTTTTATGAAAGCAGTGCTTCTCAACCACTAGGAAGCCCCAGCAAACTACCAAGAGGCCCTCAAGGTGACTTAAAATGATTTAAAATAAGACAAAACAAGCATTAAAATAAGCTAAAACAGCTAAAAAAAAATCAAGATATTTCTTATTCTAATTCACCTCCTAAATAGCTTAATTCTAAAATCGTGATTTCTAGACCTGGAAAAGTAATACAGTCATAAAACTCCATGGGCATTTATATAATAAATACTGTACACATTTTCCTCAAAACATTTCTTTTAATGTCCAACAAAAGAAATAAAGTCATTGTAAATGATTTCTGAATTTTCATTTTGGGTTAACTATCCCTTTAAGCTGTAAGATATCATTGGTTAATATTAATTTTCATTTGGTTATGTCAGGAGGAAAGAAAAGTTGTTTTAGAGGTGAAGATTATAAAAAAAATTGTGCACAGGTGTTAAGTAATATTAATGTATTATTGTTTAAGTTTTAAATTTTGTTATGCCTTTTTTCATTTTTGTTCATATTTTTTACTGTTTCTATTTAGTTTAGATTAATTAGATTCATTTTTTATTCAATTTAAACATTTTATTTCATTTTTAAAGTTTAAGTTTTATATAATTTTATGTAAGATCATTTCAAGTAACAAAACTTTTATTTTAAACTATATATTTTAATGGTTTTACTTTTATGGTTAGTAATCTATAACAACACCGGTGCACAATAAAGCAGTACAAAAATTGTTTTATTGTTTTTATTGGTTTTGTAAGAACAACAACAGTGAACAAACAACAAAGAAGACAAAAAATAACTAATATTATTAATAAAAATAAAAACTGATAAACTAATGAACCTGAAAAATATTACGAATAACATAAATGCCTAAAAGGTGTCAAATAGAGGAAGATAGAAAACTGTACAAAAGTCTTAATATCACAATCTTTAAATACTACTGACATTTTTTTAATGAATTAACAGCACATTTTCATAAACACAACAACAATTACAGATCTGTCTCTCTCATTTCAGGGCACATGCTGTTATGTCCAGGTATCAGCATATAACATGAAGGGATGGAGTTCACCTCAGATATCTGAACCTGCTTGTGCTACAGTCTCAAGTGAGCATACACACACACACACACACATTCAACAACGACAAACAGGACAGATGTTAGTCACGTTTTGCTTTCTAAGAAGTTGCATGACAGATAATGTGTGTGTGTGTGTGTGTGTGCGTGCGTGGGGGTGGGTGTGTGTATGTATGTGTGTCTGACTTCATTTATGTCATACTTGTGTCCTCATTTTTATGTTTGTGAGGACAAGCCCTCCTTTTCTCCCACAGATTTTAGGGCTCTTTTACGTCGTGTGTGTGTGTGTGTTTTGAGCATGCTAATTTAAATGTGTGTGTTTGTGTTTTCCATTTCGACTCCCTCTGGAAATATTTGCATGTCTGTGAGAAGCTGTAAAGTCGCAGACAGAACGGCTCTTATACACCAACTCAAACACACACACACACACACACACACACACACACACACACACTTGTTGTCTCCCTCTACAATTCACTCTGACACACACCGCTTTACGGCCGCATGCAGAAATGATTTTCACTCAATTTCTCTTATTTACATGATGTTTGCGTCCTTTTTTCCGCTCGCTCTGTTTCGTAACACACACACACACACACACGCTCTCAGTGAGGTTAGCTGACTGAAGAGAGGGTCTGTGTTAGACATTCCCGGAATAGAGTGTCCATGTTTTCCCTGCTTCCTCAGGAACCAGCCTGCAACCAACACACCATCAGAACATCATCCTGTTTACTGTGCTGTGTGTGAGTGTGAGTGTGAGTGTGCGTGTGCGTGTGCGTGTGCGTGCGTGCGTGCGTGTGTGTGTGTGTGTGTGAGTAGGGCTGGGCGCTAAATCGATAACGATAACGAATTTTTGCAATATAATTTTCCTCAATAAAACGATATGAAGAGTACGATATAATGTTTATTCACCAAAAGCAAACCGTTTATCCACTCAGCTCAAAGCTCAAACGGCGGAGCAGCGTGAATTTACTAGAGCAGGTGCATTTGCTCACTGATGAGTCCAGTTTGAAGCGCTTGAATTCAGAGAAGAACACAAATTACTCTGTGATTTTAATTAGTTTAAAGTCTGATGAAACAGCGCTAACAAACAGGAGAAACACTGTGTGCAACGATACAGTCAGAAATCTTTTCGGTCTACAAAACCACCATCATTTACCATGGATTTACTGTAGTAACAACTGCAGAAATGTTCATATCAAATCTTATTATAGGAGTAATGGAATATAATTATAGCATTTTTTATGATTGAGCTATAGGATGTGTGCATTTATACTAAATGTTTTGGGACTACTGTTTTTCGTACAAATACCTAAAAACCATATTGAGGTACTATATGTGATTTTAACTGTGTTTATCATGATTTCAGTGTATGCTACTATGAGAGACCAATGGTTTATTAAAAAAAACAAAAAAACACAAATTTCACCATATAAAAATGAGATTGCTACAATTTTTACTGATTTTGATAATGAACAAAAATTTACATCTGCATTCTAACACAAGCTACTACTACTATCAAATGTGCATTTCTAAGAGACAAAAAAATAATATTATTATTAATATTATCAGGCAACATAAACCTGTTTCTTGATTTGAAACAATGTCAATCATTATCATGCAGAAACGAAGAAAATAATTTTTCTATTAAGATATTTATTTTGTTAAGGAAAATTAATGGTCTGGTTTCTACAACTTTCACTTTGGAGCAAAAATCTGGCTTTAAACTTGAATGAAATAAAGATTTTACATTTATCGTGATAATTATTGATATCAACTGATATGCAAAAATTATTGTGATAATTATGGTGATAATTTTTTTTGGCCATATCGCCCAGCCCTATATGTGAGTGTGTGTGTGTGTGAGCCTGATGCAGGGATATAAGGCCAATGCTGAATGATTTACTGCCAGATTAGCATGCACACATTACATAATCACATAGTAGTTGTTTTTACCTACAATGCACTGGTTCTTATCTCTGTCTGTGTTTCTGTAGGTTGGAGGGAGGTGGATGGTCTTCTGCCCCGCCAGCAGGGTCTGAAAGAGGCACTAGAGCTGCTCCTCGGGCAAATTAAAGGGGCGCATCGTCACTGCGCCTGCCACGGTAAACATTACTGGACCCGAATGAAACCCTCCTCATTCACGCCACAAACCTTACAGCGCTTTAAAACAAATGCTGAGTTAATATTTCAGAGGGCTGGAGCGCACGGGTCCTGTTTGTTGGTTTTAGGGCATCAGTGCTGAGGGTTTATTTTAGACTGTAAAGGGGATAAATTAGACTCAACTGGAGGGAGTAAAGCACACATACTCGATTTGAAAATCACCGGCTGCAGGTGCTTTACTTTCATTCACACACAGCATAAAGATTTGCACCAATTTTAAGTCCCTTGAATTGGGGTCTGTTAAAAAAGACTGGAAATTTACTGCCAAAAACATCTTTTGGATGCTATAGCTTTATCATAGTGCTTGTACGTGGTACATTTTTTGGTAGTACGTTTTGTTTGAATTACAGTGTAAATATCTTGGTCATTTTGTTTGTTGTTTTTGCATTGTGACATCATTCTTTTTCAAAATCATATTTAAACCCCTTTAAAACTCCTGTACTGTACAATTAATTAAATTGTTATAAAAAATAACATCTCAGTCTACTAACTTTATTTATTTATTCATTCATTCATTTATATCTATTTATGTATAATTTTTGTGTGTATAATTGGCAATTTGCCAATTTATAATCTATATGTAATATTTTATTATTTTTTAACCACTTTTTCCTCCGTGTTTTATGTACACTTCATGCTTATGAATCTTCAAGTAGAAGTTGAAAAGCAACAGCTATTACTATTAAAAAGCAAATACTATTAGTGATTTATCATTTCAACTGGAAGCTAAAACTGCACATCTAAACTCCTCTACATGACTCTCTGCGCTGTATTTGGCATGTCTGACCTCTCTCTGTGTTTAGAACAATGCAAAGCCACGTCAAACACCAGGAAACACTCTGTGTCTAAAAGTCTGAGGCATCTCTTCCAGCCCACCAGCAAATTTGTCAAAAATCTGAAAAGGTGAGAGGAAACAACATCAGATAATGGCTGCTGCAATGCTGAACGCTCTCAACACACCACGTCTTGCATTATCTATGACTCCTCTCTCTCTTCTTCTCTGTAGAGGCCTTTATCTGGCCTGTATATTTTATAAAGATGAAAACGTTCTGGTGACTCCAGAGGATCAGCTGCCTGTCGTTGAGGTGGACGACTCGTACAGCTGTCACACGCAGGATTTACTCTGGTTCACAAAGGTAACAAAGTGTTAGACACAACCAAATCACTAGTAATAACCAATCAAAGCTTTTGTAATAGTACTGGTTTGGTTTGGTGAGGTGCATTGCCTTTAGTTTAGTTTTAGTTTTTTAGCTTAAATAAATGTAATTGTTATTATATATAATTGTTAATATTATGTTTAGTATCAGTCAGTCACCTTTAATTATATAGTGCTTAATACAATACAGATTGTTTCAAAGCAGCTTTACAGTTATAGACAAGACTTACTGATTCAGTGATGCAAACAAAAATAAATAATTAATTAAAATATTTTATGTATTTTAATTATTTTAATTTTTACCTGCGGTATAAAGGTAGTATCAAAATGAAATTCAATTTTTTATATATAATATCTATTTATATAATTTGTGTGTGTGTGTGTGTAGTGTGTATGTATATATATATATATATATATATATATATATATAAACAATAACAATTTATATTATTATAACTAATATTTTAAACTTATTTCACATTGTTAAAAAGTAAAAAATTATATACATAAAAATAATAAATAAAAATGTAAGATAATTTAAAATTAAAAATCATTCAACGGAACATCCATTAATAAATCCAACACAACATGGCAATATAAATATAAAATATATGACAATATATTTATATAATAACAGTTTATATAATTTATGTATAATTTGGATTAAATATAACAAATATATTAAATGTATTTCACATTATTAATGTTAAAATCCAACTAAATTTGAATCAGTTCGTTGCAACAACACTGAGTAATTAAGTCGCACTGCAATATACAGCATCAACATTTGAATATTAAACATTGTCTCAATGGTAACGTGCATTGACAGGCATCACATCTGTGGGAGGAGCTCACCTGGATGCAGCAGTGCATCAGTCCTGCACACGCCTCCAGTTCCTGCACGCTCCAGACGCGCCTCAAACTGCTGCAGGCGGCTGCACAGCTGCAGGTGAAGTCTACACTCACTAAGGATGGAAAAATGCATCATAATAACCAAATCTCACAATGATTTGCATCATTTAGTAAAGAATTGCAATCAAACTGTTGTTAAAGTTGATATTTATTTACACCTGTAACATATATCTTGAGGTAAAGTTTCTGGTTTTGGATTATTGTGCAGGCGCTCCTCGGCACAGTGGATCTGGGGCAGGTGTATTTTGAGCCCATCAAGGACAAGCACGGTAATGCGGTGTTGGTGCTGATGAAGGACATGAGTGCGTGCGCGCCCCTGGAAGGTGTACGCTGGATTCCTGTCAGTAAATTCCAGCTGCAGCGCAGGTCTTCCTCTTCTTCATCAGAAGAGCCCAGCGCACTGGAGGCGCTTCTCACCACACTGCATGTGAGTGCTTTAAACACTAAAATACCTCGTGATTGATCCCTTCTAGCACCATGATCAATGAAAGTACAGAAATAAATACAATATTTTTAAAATTACAATCTTAAAAAAAATAAATAAATAATTGCAATATTTTATGCATTTTGTACCTGCAATATAATATATATACAGGGGTGCACATAAGTTTTTCAGCCTGGTTCTCATAAGAGAACCTGGAGATTTGGTTTGGTCCTCACACTGCACATAATGCGACCCATTAAATATAGCTATGAAAAATAAATAAATAAATAATTGAGATAATATTATTGTACTTTATTTATTCAGTTTTTTTTTTATAAAATAATAAACAAAATAATAAAGTGTGATTAATACTATTATAAATTATTTTAAAATAAAAAGGGAGTATTAAATACAAATACAATCATTATATAGTAAGCTTAAATATAAAATGCTAATATTTACTTCTTTTTTTTAATATGAATTTTTATCATTTTCAAACTTAAAATCAGCAAGCTTTTATTTTGGCTAGTTTTTTTATTCTGGCTAGTAAGTATATGCGCTTCCGGTTTTAGCGCTGCTGATTGAAGAGCGTCAGTGAATGAAATGTCACAGTTTTGCGTTGTGCTTTGAAAATGGCAGCGGGTAGCCTAGATTTATGCTTTCAGTTTGAATAGAAATCTTATACAGTACAGTTTGCCGATCTAAAATGGTAATTGTGCATTAACAAATGTCAGCCATGTTGGTACACAAATGCGTGGTCTGAACTTATTTACACAGCGCATTTTTTATTTTGGTCGCGCATGCGGCCCTGCGTACCACTTATGTGTACCCCTGTATGTGTATATATATATATATATATATATATATATATATATAAAACATACATAAAACCTCTCTCTTTATAACTTCATCGTAAAACCTCTTGTATATTGCAGGTAAAAATTAAAATACATACACAAATATTGTCGACTTGATTGCATAGATACTGTTTGAACTGAACTGAGCTGGACAATGACATCACTGAATCAATGATAAACTGACTTTAACTGGAAAATTGAGTGTTTACTATTGTCGTCTTGCATTATCAACACACTATTTTCCTGTTCAATACTGTAAAGCTACTTTGACACAATCTGAATTGTATAAAGCGCTGTATAAATAAAGGCTACTTCACATGACATGAAAGTACAGAAATGCTGGAATCAAAACACTCTTACTTTAATAAGTCGTTTATGCTCACCAAGGCTGCATTTACTTGATCAAAAATAGGATAAAAACTGTAATACTGTGAAATATTATTGCAGTTTAAAATAACTATTTTAAAATGCAATTTATTCCTGTGATCAAAGCTGAATTTTCAGCATCATTACTCCAGTCTTCAGTGTCACATGATCCTTCAGAAATCATTCTAATATGCTGATTAAAAACTGAAGACTGGAGTAATGATGCTGGAAAGTCAGCTTTGAGCATAGAAATAAATGACATTTTAGAATATATTCAAATTGAAAACAGTTCTTTTAAATTGTAATAATATATCACAATATTACTGTAATTTTAGAGTTTTTTTGGTCAAATAAATGCAGCCTTGGTGAGCAGAAGAGACTTCACTGAAGCATTTAAAAATCATAATGTTTTCAAACTTTTGACAAGTATTGTATGTATCTAAAAACTGATTTTTAGAATAAAAGAAACTCTTAGTCTATTGTGTTCAAATTCTGGATTTGGACAGTCATTTTCGTGCCCAGTTTGACGTCAAACACCATTGACTTTCTAGTGTCTTGTTATTGACTTCAAGCCTGGAGTGATTCATTTTGATGCGGCATATTCAATTTCAGAAAGCAATATGAATTTGAAGCAACTTTGAAGAGAAAATGACATAATTTTCTTCTTTGGGCGAGCAAAAGCTTTACCTCAACAGGTTTCAGACACTTATATAAATAGCCTGAAAATCAGTGGAAAAAAACATGTAGCGGCCGCTAGCTTCTGTGTTCCTCGCTCTTGTTCCTGGAGTGCAGTGAATTGTGTGAGTATAACAGTAGCATTGTTCATTTGATGATTTAGTCTGAGTGCTGTAAACACTTCACCCGCCGCTGATCGTGTGTTTGGAACGGCTCTGGCTCAGGAACATCAGCCTCAGTGTCAAAATGATGTTTTGTCTGAGCAGCTCAGATTTTCCCTGCGGTGAAGCTGTGTGTGTGTGTGTGTGTGTGTGTGTGGTGAAAGTGGTTCCACAGCTCAACAACCACATGGCTCCAGAGTCAGGCTCTCAGTCAAATAGTTTAGAAATTATAAACGTGAGTCAATTTCAGGCTGTTGCAGGAAGTTCTTCTTACCTCTGTGTGTGTGTGTGTGTGTGTGTGTGTGTGTGTACTGGTTTTTGTGGTTTACGGGGACAAAATTTGTTTAGTGACATGGGTATGACAGAGGTATTACAATTTAAAGGTGGTTTATGAGGACACTGCCTATGTCCCCGTAATTCAAAAGGCTTAAAAAACATACTAAATGGTGTTTTTTTGAAAAT
>JAFVLL020001042.1:52559-74687 GCA_021397915.2 Tor tambroides | reverse complement strand
AGTCATCATTTTGGGCGTAGTAAGTAATGTTGAACCCTTAGGTTATTGTCAATTTTGACAGGACGCTAAGTCACTTTTCTTTGTTTCTGTCCTAATTTATTTAGAAATGTGACACTTCATTACAAAAATCCCATGTTCCTCAGACCTCAAGATTCCAGGTAAGATAGAATTTACAGTTTCTTTTGAAATTATAATTCAGTGTAGAATTCAAATATGCTATATTCTGAGGGATAAAAAGGTACAAAGCTGGGAAAAGGTACATCTTTGTAACATGTTTATCCATAAACGCTACATGTTAGTACCTAAAGTGTTCATAATAATAATAATAATAATAATTATTATTATTAGTATTATTATCTTTTGAAAGGGTACCACCCCAATGACAGTTTTGTACCTAGGGTTCCCACAATCATGGAAAATGTGGAAATATTGTATTTTAAAAAGTGTGCTTTGCAGGCATGGAAAGTCATGCAAATGAACAAAATCAGGTTAATTTCTATAGTATCTTTTAAATAGGTATCCTCATCTGTAAAATATTTAATTAGCTTGAAATTGCGCTTTGTGAATGTGATGTCTATATTTTTTTATTTTTTAAATAATTAAAAAATTTGGTATCCAGTTACCATGAATGACTATAAAATGAATGGAAATTCATTCAAATTCAAATAGCTGTAAATTGCCAAATCAGTAAGTCTAATACCTGCGTTTTAAAAACTTGCATAATTCATTTATCAAGAATATACTTGTCATGCTTTAGCTTCTCATGGAGCATTAACACCCTCTTGTGGACAATGAAAGTCCTTGCCAGTCAATGACCTGCAGTTTAGCTGAATTATTGCCCCCAATCAGTCTGGTGTCACAGATATATTCTGTAATTCTTCAAAGCCATGAATGTTTTATTACCCAGCTCTGCCATGTTTGCACATCCAGCCCAGAAAATGTAAAACAGCATTCCTCTATGACACAGTTCTCTATCTACTTCAGAGAGCCATACCTGCAGAGACAGTGGTGGAATGCATTTGTGAATGTGCAGTGCATTAAATATATTGATTTTGTATAGCTAGGAATGCACTTGTTTGCTAGAAGGCCCCTAGTGTGGCTGCAATGTTTCAGTGTCCTGTGACTGTGTCATGAAATGTTCTCAGGGACATTTTGTTACTATATATACTATATCTTGAAACTCCACTTCATCAGGTGCTCCAGTTACAGTGACACACACCGGGCACCGGCCTGGCAATGCCAGGGGCCGCTAAACTCAATATAATGCATAATGCTAGCTAGTATATTATAAATATAGAGGAGTTTTATGAGGATAAATTAAGAAAGCTCGAACATGTATCAAGTGTATCTGAGTTTTTCTCAAGATAACACAGCTGGTTTAACTTGCTCTGTGAGCTTTCAGACGAAACACTCAGGTGTGTTAATTATGGATGTCAGATTATCTCATGCATTTACATGTCTGTGGATCAGAATTTTTTTTAACAGCTTAAACCATTAATTATTAGTAGTCTTCTGCCTTCAGGTGGTCATGTCCTTCAGGCTCATGTTCACATAACATGAGTCTAAGTGCTTCTGATAGTTACAGGAAGATATATGGGTGTGTCGAACCTTTTGTTTCACAAAATTGTGCTTATGTGCATGTGCAAAAACACAGGATGTTCTTCTGCAAGAGGTCGAGCTTTACTTGTTCCTTTATGTATTGAATTACTCATGTGTGGACTTCATGACTTTTTAGTTGTAGGTTTCTCATGTTGGTCTTCCCCCATTTCACATATCGTTCACATACCATTCAGAAATCATTCTAATATGCTGATTTGGTGCTCAAGAATTATTTCCTATTATTAAAACAGTTGTGATGTTTAATATTATTGTAATATATTCAGGATTCTGAAAAATTGCTGAATAGAAAATTCAAAGGAAAAAGTGTTTACTTCTCTCTTTTAATAATTTCAGTACGTCCTTGGTAAAAAAAAAAAAAATCTACTGACCCCAAACTTCTGAACTGTAGTATATATATATATATATATATATATATATGAACATGATAAAAGGCTTTACATTTGAGATGCTGTCAATACCCATGAACATAAATGAGATCATTGTAATACCTTTAGGTTTCAGTTTAAAAAAACAAACTGACTTCATAATTTAGATGTGACTTATGTGAGTATATCTTGCCCTCTGTTTGACTCTGACTGCTGTTATCTAATTGCAGTGTTTGTGTATTTCTAAGTAGCGCTCTGGAAATAATTAGCCATGTCGTGTCGTTTATAATATCAGGTTCCTTTGGGCTTCTTTCTCAATCGACAACATGAGGATTGATGCTAAGCGTTTCAGTGTGTTGCTGTTGATTAAGGCTTCATATGTTGAAATGAAGCCCACAGGAATGCAAGTCAACATTTCCAGTCAGGTGGTGACTTTGAGAGTTCAGAGGTTAGATATCTCCTAAAATTAAATTGTAAGGTAGAAAGGGTTTGCAGAGGAAGAGATTTCATATTGTAATATTATTCTCAGATCATATAATATAGTAAAAAACACAGAAAATAGACGATTGGAAATTGTTTCTTTGCTTGAAGCAACATGCAAAAGTAGACTTGTTTAATACCATTCTGATACAATTGTAACCACTGTTAGCTGTCCAATTGGGAACTGAAAAAAAAATCCTCTGTCCAGTCTCAAAAATGCTATGAGAAACAAGATTTTTTTCTTTTTAGTCAATTCAGTTGAAATGAGTAAATGAGTAAATAACACATTTTACATTTTTATGACATTTTAACATCAACATTCTATGATGTACTGTTTATGTGAAGACGACTTTATGTACACTTTATTGGAAAAGTGTCTGAAAGATTAATTACTTTCAGGCAATAAATTTACTCCAAGTAGAGTTTGTAGGTAAGCTGATTTCTCATGGTCTAAAAAAAAAACTGCAATGCTCATTGACACCTAGATTGGCTGTCTTTAGTTGTCTAACACGCATAACTGCATGTCCACATCTGATGAGATGTTTTGGATGTTCACACCCAACAAATCTCACTAAACTGGCATGTTTTGTTCTCAGCATTTGGGGTGGATAGAGTACATCGTGATTAGGCATATGAGACAAATGTTTCGTAAGTGAGAGTCCCTGATTTCAGATCTGCACATTTAAAACATTGTTGGTTGGAAACTCTTGCTAGATGCTCAATGTAAAAATATCATGCTGCCTTTCTGCTGGTTTCTTTGGCTTTAATGCTTTAAAGGGATTGTCCACCCAAAAATAAAAATTCTACCATCATTTACTTTCCCTCATGTCCTTCCAAACCTGTTTGACTTTCATCTGTGCAACACAAAAGAAGATATTTTTTAGAATGTTGGTTGCTAAGCACTTTCGATTCCCAATAGCTTCCATTGTATGGACAAAAAAATGTGGAAGTTTATGGGAACCGAAATAGTTTGGTTACCAACATTGTTCAAAGTATCTTCTTTTGTTGTTCAGTAAGTCATACAGGTTTGAAACGGCATGAGATGATGGCAGAATTCTCTCTTTGGGTCCCTTTTTTCACTACGATCACTTTGTGTCACACATAGGCCTTGCCACTATGAATTATAAGTTACCGCACCTCTTTTTCAATTAGTTAGTACTTTGTATGTTTTGTTGGTTTAAGAATTTTAGTGTCTGTATGCACGTCTTTCAAATGGACCATAAAAATAACCATAAACGTTTACCTTTGGATCATACCGTGTGAACATTCACATACGCCCTGGCTATCCCTGCTTTAAAACTGTCAGACGTCTCGGTCAGGCGGTATAAATTCCATGTGCTTCCCTATTTAGCCATTCCTCCTTCCCTCCCTCCTTTTGATTCCGCCTCCAATAAGTCCCATAGCCACTCCCCCTTTGCCCTAACCACTCCCCCAACCCCTCCCCCTGATCCCTGTGCCTGGAACATGCTGTGGAGCACAGACACAGCAGAGTTACAGAGACGGCGTCACACACTCAGCACCGGTAGACATGGGCCAGATCTTCAGCTGGATCCGCGGCACGCAGGACCAACCGGCCCTGCAGGACGTCGCTGCAGAGCAACAGGTGTCGCTTACTGGATATTATCCTGTTGAGGTCTCAGAGAGTATTGTGTGTGCATGGGTTTGTTTAGTATTGTGTTTGATGTGCAGTGACTGACTAGACAGTGTGAAGATTTGATCGTGGGCTTTTAAATGTGTGCTGGTCAGGAGGTCTTGGCTTTGGTCCCACAGCAACCGTCCAAGGGAGGAGGAGTGCTGGAATGTGTGAGAAATTCTGGGAAATGTTTTACAAAAAGTGGAGCTACAGGGACTTTTAGCACATAAATAAAGCTGCAGCTACCAAGGACTATTCAGTCTGTGTTATCTGTTTTACTGGCAATATTATGACAAATCCAGGTGTTGCAATGAGCAGTAGTTGTTTGTCGATAGTGTTTCTGGGTGTGTTTCAAAAGAGCACTGTGATTCATTAGACTATTAATGATTCTATACTCTTAAAACTAAAGGTTCTTTATTTGCACCTATGGTTCTATTGGCATCTGTGGTTCCATAAGGAACCTTTAACATTCATGGAGACTTTCCTTTCCACAAAAGGTTCTTTCTAGTGGAAAAGAATTCTTTAGATTTTAAAATGTTCTTGGATTTAAAAAAAAGGTTCTTTTAAAAGCTGATGAGTGAAAGGTTCTTTGGGGAACCCAAAATGATGGTTCTATGGCAATGCTGCGAAAAAACCCAACAACAACCTTTTGGATCCTTTCATTTTCATAGTGTATGTATTTAAGAGTGTATGCTTTTTGCAGAATTTGCAATGATTCTGTCTTAAGTAATTCAAAATACTTATGGTTTGATTTTGTTGTTGAACATATTGCTTGTTATTGGCTTCTTTGGTTCTGACTCGCTTCTTATTCATTTTCCTACTGCCATTCATGATGCTAATATCACCAGTTTGCTTCCTGCAACCTAAAACTGGTGTTTTGCAGATGTCATGGGGAGCTGTGTCATTTTGAGCATGAGCAGAGCTCTCTGATATGTGGCTGATGTTAGCCAATGTTATCCAATGGGCTGCTATCCAAGTGCTGCACATTCCCACAGTGCAACATGCCAACCTGGTTCAGCATCAGCTACTGATGTTAATGGCCCGAAGGAAGACACTTGCTCACTTTCACTCTGGAGAATGTGCATTGTTAATTTACATACAGATCTTTTAAAATGTAACAAATCCTAGTGAGACATGAAGTTATATAGTTGTGTATTGTGCATAGTGCATACTCTGATTTTTGTCATATCAACTCATTTTTATGCACTATACTATAAAACTCAGTTATTTTGATTGAGTTTAATCATTTGTATTGCCTAATGATAGCTTGCAGCAATGATGATAATAATAGTAGAATTAGATTTTTTTTTTTAATTTGAAAATACTTATACAAGCTAATATGAAACATCTAATGATCAACTAAAACAAAGCATTAAAAATGTAAGAATTTAGCAAAGATCAAATCGAGACTGATGTCAAAATAATTGTAGCTTTCTAAAGTTTCAAGGCATGTCTTGGTATCTGTTGTTATCCATTTCCAGATTGAGCAACACATGAGTACCATAGTGTATTTATCATGTATATTTTATATATTTTAAACCAATTTAGTGTTTTTTATAGGGATGCACAATTAGAACCATTTGGTTATTGGTTGGTATTACAGGCTTTTAAATGTATTAGTTTCCATCAATATTGGTTGTGCATTTGTTGAAATCAGATATTTGATTGTGTATGCTAATTTTTTTTACATTTATATTACCTTTGCCATCATCTTAAAGTTAATATTTGCACATTCTTTGTGATGCCTTCATTTATTTAGACAATTTCTGCAATTTAATGGTTGATGTGAATAGAAAACTTGTTTTTCATGCGTTATGCTCGAATAAGCAACACGACAAACTGAACTCTTAGACAGAAATTCAGTCAACAAACCACATGGAGACCATTTTATTAGAAATGCAGTTGCAACACTTCTCTGTGTTGGGGTATTTTTAAGCATTAATTCTGTTGTCAGTTGATTTGAGTGTATTGTAACAGTGTAGAGTGTATTGATCTACAGTGGTTTGTACACTCAGTTAGTGACGCACTATTGATCTGAACAGCTAGAGGAACATGTGTTCCGTCAGCCTGGAGTTCCAATAGCACACACAACTATTTCTATTTCTGTATGTTTGAGTCTCTAGGTGTGTGTATTTGCAGATTCAGTAGCTAATATTGGGTATTTAAAGCATGAGATGGTATTTTTGTACCCCAGGTTGTCTCGGAGATGGACTGTTAGATTTCACAGCTGTTGACTTAATACAGAACACTGTCTGAATGCAAAAGCTTCATCTTAAATGCAAACATGTGTTTGTGCTGTCTGTCTAAACATCTGCTAAACATCTGACCTGGTAGGCTGAAGGTTTAAGTGCCCTTGAGTCCATATAGGAGATTCCCGCATGTTCAGAGCATGATCATGAGACTGAATCAAAAACATTTCCTAATCATTCATTGTGCAAGCATGATGTCACACATCATGAGCTGTGCACACTTGAGCAACAAGACCTCTATCTGTTCCAAATCCTAGTGAGTTACCTCCCTAGGCAACATTTTGTGGCATCATAATTGTGTTAGACTTCATTGTGCTGCCTAAAAAGATAACTAACTAATTTTGGTCAAATTCTAAGGCATCTGTACATGCCCTGCTATTTGTGGAGAAAGCAAACCCTATCTAAGTTCATTACGATGACTGAAAGAAATAAAATAAAAATAGTTCTCTAATTATCTAATCTAATTATGTATTTCTTTGTACATGCAGCATGCTAATGTCAGCTTAGTCTCTGTGTGCTTCACTTCAGGATGATATTTGTGTAGCAGGCAGGCAGTAGACAAAAAGGCAGCTTACTGGGACTTGTTTTTGAGGTGTTCTGCTTGAATAAGTGACAGACAGCAAACTGAATTCAGATGCCTGACTCTTGGACAGAAACTCAACAAACCACATGAAGAACAAACTACTAAATATAGACAGATTGCTGCACGGGATGTAAGGAAAGTACCTTCAGCTACTTTCAAAGTCATTAATACTTAAACTTTTTAGATTATGTGTAAGTGTGAGAAGCTGAAAGAGACAGCTAGATAGAGCGATGTTGTCAGATTTGGTGTTTGAAAATTATTATTACATCTTTATTTTATTTTATTTTTTTAAGTTATGCTGTGCATCATAATGTGCTGACTCAACCAGATCACACCTGGAGGTTATTTCTTCATCAGTGTCACACCTTGTGTGTTCAAAAGCGTCAGATTTTTTAAGAACTGTCATTCCAACGAGTTTATACGTTAACATGCATGTATATGCATGCATGTGTGTGAGATATTCTACTTGCTTTCTTGCAGTCTGTCCAAAGGTATTGCTATTACGACATTAAGCTCCTTTTGTGTACTTCTGGGGCTGTGTATCTTCTGCCAGCGAAAGTTTCCAACCTTTTTTTTCTTCTTTGAAAATGCATTACCTGAATCTAAAAAACCCACATGAAATCAAAATGGGAGTTGTGTGGCTTTTAGTCCATTAGACATGGACCATTAGCTATAAAGCTTTCTATGTGATCTTCTAAATTAAGACAATTAACAAAATTAAAATATTGATCTTATATAATCAATATTAAAGACTATTGGCTATATTTGTTTGCTAAAAAAGGGGAAAACCCTTTAATATGTCCCACCCAATCTGTTTAAATAGAAAATATGTCATCACAGGACAGAAGACCGCACTTTCATTGGGTCTCTCTGATAAAATCTATAGTTAGTGCTACAGGCTCTGAATGACAGCACCGGAATTATCATGGAAATCATGTTTTAATAGCCATTGAGATGAATGGGAATGCTAATGGATAGCTTTCTCCAGCTATATTAGAACGCAAGGACCGCTCAAACAAACAGAGCAGTGTTTTAATAGAGCGACCTCCAAGTTGTGTTGAGTGTTCACAGAGCCTGGTTTGTTTTCGAATGTTTTCTATTCAGACTGTCAGTTCTGAGCCTGCAGAACTTGAATAGCACATACATAGACTCTCTGGCCTTCGGAGATTGATTCCTAGATTTCATCACCGCCACATCTTGACCTCTGTGTCTGGGTGGGACTCTGATGACAGACTCATTTATTAAGAGATAAAGGTTGCTATGCACCTCTCTGTTTAGTCAATCACTGTTACTTGTCCTGCTGAACCCTGCTTCATGTTCACAATTCACACACCTCTCCATGCTCAAACGATCTCTAAAAAAAATCCAGATAATTCCTTTCTTTTGGCGATGCAGCATATTATGGAAATAAAACGGGTTGAAATGACAATTTGAGTTGACTTTACACAGATGGACGGTAAAGAAATCTGACTTGGTTGCTTTGGTTGTTCTGTCAGGAAAGGATACTAAACTGAAGCACTGCACTATCTGTTGCATTTGGTCAATGGTTCTTTCCTGTTTTCCTTATTTGGTTTCATTCAAAGGTCCCCTGCCTCAGAAGTGGCTCTGTGGAATGCAACTGCATTCCAGCACTCGCATGACAACAAATTTTGGGTGTATGTTGGAGTGTGATGTGTTTTGCGATAAGCGCAGTGTGAACCTCAAAATCTCCACCTAGCTGCACCCACTGTGACTGATTTTGTTGTCACCGATGTATGAGATTTGTCACTTGCACAAGATTGTACAAGCATTTAAGCTGTGCTACTCTGTTACCAAAAAAATATACAGTACCACAGAAAAAATGAGGTAATTTGTAATAAATATTGAATGTCATTTTTGGGCATGATGGTAGTTATATATGTAAATACTTATGATAGAACTGTTGTGTTCCCAGGGACACAGTTTCAAAACCATCCTTTGTTGTCAACCTCTCCGTCTAATTTCCTATCTAGCTCTACTTCCCCTGCATCTTATGTTTTTACTTATATTATATAATGTAATATTAGACTTCACATCAAATCCATTATAAGGCCTATTATATTATTATTTTTTAATATCTACTGTAAGATCATATATATTTTTATATATAGTTAATAAACATTTTTAAGTTTTAAAAACCTATTTTATTGTTCATTATGTTATTACTTTGATTTATATTAGATAATTTATTGTAATATCTTATATATTATCTAAAAGACCACATCAAATTTATTAAATGATCTTAATTATAATATATATATATATATATATATATATATATATATTACATATTATATATAGTGTTAATTTCATATATGTAAATTATATGTAAATTACCGCTAAAACATTTTTATTTTATTTTATTTTAAACATTCACCTATTTTTGTCATCTGGGAGGGTTGAAGTTGTATTGTGATAGTATTCTATATTCTATATTATCTAAAAGACCACATCACAATATAAATATATATATATATATATATATATATATATATATATATATATATATATATATATATATATATATATATATATAATGTATGTATGTATATGTGTGTTAATTTCATATGTATATGTAAATTACCACTAAAACATTTTTTATTTTATTTTATTTTAAACATCCACCTATTTTTGTCATCTGGGAGGGTTAAAGTTGTATTATCATAGTATTCTCATTTATCAGCTTTTGATGATTGATTTCACCCAATATGTACACCAGAGGGCACTCTTCTACCATAAAAGTGGCCTTGGTTTTGCCATGTTTGAGGTTTGTAGTCAAAATGGCATCCTGTCTGAACAAACAAACCAGTTAAGCCTTTTGTTTTACCAGTAGGAGTGTATATGAAGGCAGTGAGTCAAAGCGTGCAGCGGCTACGTAACTACGCCATGTTCCTCTTACATAAGCACCGGCTCCAATTCTGCAGCAAGTCTGAGCTTCCGTTTAAAGCAGGGCTTATGACTCACCCAGCTGTTTTTCGTCCTCTGCCTTTTTTCTTATGTGCATTAACTCATTCTCTCTCTCTCTGTCTCTGTCTCTGTCTCTCTCTCTCTCTCTCTCTCTCTGTTCTTTTTCCATGGTCTGGGTGTGGCGGATTGACATGCATGTGATGCTGTTTCTCTCTTTCTCTGGGCTGATGGTAGGTTGTGCAGTTCAGATTCCTGAGCAGTGAGTGTACCAGACACACCCAGCCTGACAGGCATGAACTGGAAGGTTTTCATTGCGTCTTTTTTCTTCACCGGCCTCTACAGAAACGTGCACAACTTCTTATCAGTCCAGACCGGCCCAGACCCCTTCAAACTACTGCAGTCGGCCTATCTTTGAAACCCATAACCACCACCCCAACTCCAACTTCCTTAGTTGTATGGAAACAGTCTTGTGTTTATTTTTCCTGGCTCACTGTGCAGATGGGCGGGACCTCTTCACTCTCAACCAATCAGAACACTTCTACACTTGGGGGCGGGGCATCAGCTGTTGAAGTGGTGGAGTGGGAGGAGTCTAAAGCTGCTGGCTTGACCGCTGGGCGTGTTTCTGTTAGTATATGCGTGTATGTGTGCATAAGGGATATATTTTGTATGTTTCAGGCCGAGGGAATTTGAAGTGACTCTCTTTTAGATTGGATTACAGGCGAAAGTGAAACAGGACACTCTTGGTTTTGTTACAGATGGTACGTATCTACAGCTCTTGCATTTCTGTCTGTGGTTTCCTGCCGCTGTACCTGCCTATAGCTGAAGACTGTGCCAACTGCACTGCAGTTTGTGGAAACTATTACAGTGCTTTTGGCACGCAAGAAACTGCTTGTTTCATTGTTGTCTGAGGGACTGAAAAGGCCTCAGTTCATTGCTTACTATACTGTCTGACCAGACTTCATCTAAACTATCAGGAAATTGTTTTAACAGTTGGTTACTAAGTTTACTGTTTTTGTTTACTGCATTGGTTTTAAGTTTAGAAGGTTTTAAGCAATTTTCACATGTCAGAATGAGAGCTGTCTGTCACTATGCTCACATTTTTGAGATGTTTGTGACCTCAATGTGCCATTTTCATAATTTGTAACCTTCCATTTTGACTTACGCTCATGGCAAGAGGTAATATTTCATGTCTGGAAGCATAGTTGCATTAATAATTCATTTTGTAATGCAACAAGCACGCTACACCCTTTCTGATTGGTTACAGATTTTAGTTGAAGGTGACAACCGGATGGAATCTAGCATAGACTTGCTTAGTTTACACTAGTATTTTGGAAATCTGTATTCTCACTTTTACGTACCTCAACTTTAAACTTTTTGCTGTGGACTCACAAGAATGCAGGTACAGCATTTAAAAAACAGGCCAAACAAACTATTTGCATTGAATTTTCCTTAGTTCTATTGTAGTATACCATTCATGATTACATTTAGCCTATACTTTGCTGCTGGCCATTTAGTAGATACTTGAAGTGCATACTTGACTGCTTGCAAGTAGCAACTTGAAGTCATTTTCCACATCCAGGACGTTACCTCATAATAATAATAAAGTTATGGCATTTGTAATGTAAAAGCCAAAATTTAAGTCATCATCATCATCAGTCAGAATCTTACATAATTCATCAAATTTGCGTAAATCACTTCTTTTATAGTCCCAGAATTGATTGCAGTCACTTAACTAGTTGATTTTGAAATACAATCTGCCCCGTGTAATGCTAATATGTGCGCTACTGAACCACTCATTATGCCAGTAAAACCTGCCCATCCTTATACCTCAATGCTAACATCATATCGTCATTGCATCTTAGTTGTCATAATACAGAAACTTTGTCGTCATAGCAGTTACCTAATAGCTGGTCTTAAACAAATGTTTTGGGACGTCACACAATGGATTAACTTTCTATAACTACAGAGGGTTTATGAGTGTACTTTTGTGGTAATTTGGGTGGAGATGTGCATTAGTCATGATTTTTGTTAAAGAATGAGGTAACTACTGACAAACGACCTATAAACCGCAGATTTTTTCTGTTTAGTTGTGCTCTTGAGGGAGTTTGAGTTATTGGGATGTAAAAATCAATGCTAACGTAGCTTACTTACAAATCACCAGTTGTTATACTAAAAGGGTGTGTCTACAGATTCAACGTCCGACTCCACCAAACATGCTTCTTCAGTATGGTTGAATTAGAAGAGGGCAGTGGCTCAGAGGTTAAAACAGGTTGGAGAAGACCTGTGTGGTTTTTACCTACCCCGTGTTGCTATTTCCTTTGCCACATTCGCTAACGCCTGTTAACAAGATGTGGTTTCTGGGAGGAGTTTTCAGACTTGGATTGTGCTGCTAAATGTGTTGTGTGAAGGATCTGTCTGTGATAGTTAGATTGCGTTAGCAGTGCAAAAGGTCGTGAGTTCAATTCCCAGGGAACACATATACTGATTAAAAAAAAAAAAATGTATAGCCTGAATGCACTGTAAGTAAGCATCTGCTAAATGCATAAATGTAAATGATCTGAATCATGTGTTCATTTGGGCCTATTTTGGGTTGTTGACACATGTCAGTGACATCAGCAAAACCCATCCTAGACTATTTTAATCATAACATTTAATAGAAAAATGATTTCAATTGCTGACTCTGTCATTATTTGGAGGATCATCTGTTGTGGTTACACTGAGATATGTGGAATGTTTACTTCTATTTTAAGTGCACTGAGTCAGCATCAAATTCATTTCAGTGCTTCTGCACACATTGTCCTTTTAAATGGTACCTGCCCTGTGTTTACCCACAAATTTACCTATAATGCTTCATTTTTTTTTTGGTTGCTGAGCATGCATAGTGTTTACCTGACTAAAAAGCATGTATCTAGGTGGTTTCTTGCACGCAACATTTAGCTCTACACCCATGCTCTTTCAATTCATGTACTCACAGTAATTCTCTTAAGGGTTTCCACCTTTTTCTGTTGTATTGTTGTTGAATGGGTTGGGTTATTATGATATCAGCCAAGTATTTCCAGAAAAATACTTTCAAGAGTTTTTTCTAATGTTGTCCATATGCTCAGAGCCAGCGCTTTTATTATCGCTGTTGCTCGTGTATCTTTATTTAGTGATGCAGAGAAAGAACACAGCGTGTTGATGTGCACTAAAGGCCCTTGCACAGCTCATTGGAGCGAAGTGTCTTTGACGGTCAAATATCACTACAGTGGTAGAGCACAAGCTCTGATGTGTGATCTTGAGAGTTTGTGTCTTGTTTCATTTCCTACCTTATTTCTCATCATTTCTTTTAATTTCCCCTCTTGCTGTCAGTGTGCAAAAAATATTAACAACAATAACAACAACAATTATTATTCTAATAATTATAATTGTAATGATAATTACAATGATTATAATAATGTGAATATTACAAGAATAATAATTATATACTAATAATAGCAATATTTAAAATTATTATTAAGTATAATAATTATATTTGTTGTTTATTATTTAATTTATTGTCCAATAAATCTGAAAAACTTTAAGACTGTATAATGTTTGATGCTTTGTTTTATTATTATTATTATTATTATTATTATTATATTAATATTAATAATATTATTATTTCAATTATATAATATTGGAAATGAATAATAATTAAAAAAACAATTGTTGTCGTCATTAATCTTTATTTATTTATTTATTTATTTATTTATTTATTTATTATTGATTACACCTAATAAAATGAAGAACGTGAAGAAAGTATAAGGACAAAATAGTCTTTAAAAAGAAGAAGTGGTCTTTAAATTTTTTTCATATTCTTTTAAGTTCCTCTGACCTGACATGACAACCATGTGGTATGTTTCTATGAGTCAAGAATGTCATGTAGGACAATTGTGATACAATCAAAAGATATTTGATGTTTATTGTAGAGATATATGGAATTCAATTTTGGACCAATGAGATTTCACAGTGGGTGGAATAGCCATTCAGTGCAACACTCTATAAATAGAAATTAAGTGATGGACAAAACGTCCTATCACTAATCTCTTACGGGACTGGTTAAAAACCTTAGATTTTAATATAAGAGCTTTTATCATATGAATAACATTGAGTATTTACCTGTGTCATTATCTCTGGTTCTTTGTATTTCATCATCAACAATCCACCCTCATTCAGTACATAACCTAAAACCTGCTGAGCTTGTTAGGATGCTTCAGGGAATATTGAAGCATTAAATCTTTATGCTGGGTGCTCCTTAATGCTATCTTCACAAACTGTCTGGGTGAAAGGGAAATAGAGAAAACGTATAGGCCAATAGAAAAAGAGCCATGAGCTGTCACCATTTCATCCTTAAGCAATTATATATAGTGTTTAACAATTCGGTGTTAACCGCAAGTGTTCAAAGAGGACCACATACCATGAATGGCTAGAAGTGGTTGCCATGATTATGGTGGTTTGGTGGTTAAAGGTCTTGCCTGGTAATTCAAAAGCCCTTGTTTAAGATGCATTTTATGAACCGGTAGACCTACTGTTCTCCTTAGTCCTTACAGTAAGTCATCTAGGATTGTTATTGCTTCAGCGTTCAGCAAAATATTGATTTGTATCTATTAATAATGATGCATCTGATTTTGTACTTTGCACTTGGTACATTTTTGCTCGCATTTGAAATCATGCACACATATTTAAGTGTGTTTGATAATACATTCATGGGTTTCTCCTCTCTCTGATTCAGCATGACCTCATGTTTCAAACAAAACTCATGATTTGCATGTGATTCTGGCTGTTTTTAATGTAGCGAGAAGGTCAGGGATAGTAATGGGTTCCATAGTTATTTACTGATAGCAGCAATAATGCTTTTCATAATAATGTAAATGCATTAAATTTTCTCAAACACTCAACTCTTCTCTTTCTGTCTTTCTTTTTGCAGTCTCAGCAGGTCACACCCACCACAACATCTCAGGTCTCCACAGGGAAACCTGCACAATATGAGGTAAAATCTTTCATTGTTTTTAGTCGTTCTCTCATTTACTCCATTTATTTGCATTATCTCATTTATTTGTCTGATGGAAAGACTCATGTTCCACAAAATGGTTTATATTCCACTGTACAACTTTATCGACCCATCACGTCTCTACTGGATGTTAATAGTCATCTGCTTTTTTCCTGCTTGGAAGTATTCAGTTGTCTGTTCTGTGAGGGACACTACTGGGTTTTTAAGAGGTGTGGTGTTGTAGCTGAATGGAGAACTGGGAAAAGTCTTCCGTCTATTCACGTAAAGTGTTTAATGCTGTTTCCTTAAGAATGTGGAAAGCTGCTTTGTCGTCTGTCCTTAAGTCCATATTCATATCTATGATAATGTAACAATAATATACCTAATAATAAGATTAAACAATATAAATTACAATGTCTGCATATATTGCACTACTTTTAGTATGAATTAGCTTGAATTGATAGTATAGATAGACTTTATAAATAATTTGAGGTGATTCCTCTTCTGGAAAAAAATACAGGGTTCCTGTTTCTTTCAGAAATATCAGTAATTTTTTTTTAATGCTGAATTTTTTTTAATGCTCCAGTATTCATGGAACGTCATGGAAAACCGTTGGTGTAAGGGTATGGGAACCCTGAAGATAAAAAGGGAGAAAAAGAAACATTTTAGCAATAATACGTGAAACAAGCTTTTTGTGGAAAAAAAAAAACTAAACCCGCTTGCCAGTGCAAAAGTTGCTGCCACAATACTAGGGTGTTGTGGGTGGTTGTCGAGACGCTTGATTTAACAAGCAGCGCCATTAAAATCTACAAGAGGACAGAAAATAATCACAGCAAAGAGATAAAAAGACAAAGATGTCTTTATACACTCCTCTTGCATTTGTATGGACTCTTAGAGGACTTTGTTGGTTGCTTATTGGGACTTTTTGATTGTTAACAGAAATGTTCTTTTCATTTTTCTCGTGGTTATCTGTTGCCTTTGGACAGAGCATGTTGGGATATTTGGTTGTGGCAGGACATGGTGTCTCCCATGAGGAGTGTCTGCCCTATGACTCACTTTCCTGTATCTAGTTACAGCTGGAGTTTGCTTTTGATTTGCTTGATTTTAACTGCTGTTTGTGTGATTGTTAATGGTACCAAAACCTCCTGGTTAACAAGTTCTATACCTGATAAAAACAAAGGACATGTTCACGTTCCTATACAAATAAAGATCTGCTCAGAAGAAAGTGTTAATGTTAATGCCATTCTGGCACAACTTGAGCTGTGGTGCTCAAGTGAAAGATGTAGGTTTGAATCTGTCATGATCCCATTTCCTCTCTCTCAACAAGAAATGGCCTAAACATGATTTTTCATGTTTCACCATTTTCACATCTGCATTGCAGAAAGGACCTACGCAATCGTCCACTGCGGCTGTGACTGTCAAACCCGGCACCACACCTGCAGCTCCTTCAGGAGCATCTGCTGCGGGAGCTGCAGGGGGTGGAGGCTTCATCAGCACTCAGAGAGGACCTTCTCAAGTCACGCCACAGGTAGAAACCAACCGTCTTCTGGATTTTATCAGACTATAGGCTTATTTACACCTTCCTCACACTGGGTTTCATCAGGGCCACACTGCACATTTTCTCAAACACTTCTTTGCCTTTGTTTCCTAACTTGCTTTCACTCTTGGTTAACATTTTTGGTGAACACTAACACACCACTTTTTCCATAACATCTGGAAAACATCTGTAGGACTGTTTGTTGCACAAACTTCTCTTTCTACTGGAGATGGTGTTTTTGGTATTTGTTCTTTGGGTCTCACCGCTGAACACATTCATGACTTTTGGGTTGAGCATCAAGTTTAAACTCTCCTCTGCCGTTTTGAAACTAAACCCCATCTGCAAACCATCTTCATTTGGTTTCGTCCATCCATCTCATCTCGTCTTCATACGTAAAGTGCTTCTTGAATATCCTCTGTATTCCGGTCTTACTCCTGCATGCTGATTGCAGGCCGCAGTCTCTAAACCCACACCTGCACCGTCTGCTAAAGTTCCAACTGTGAGCTCCGGGACTGGACCTGCTGGAACGAAAGTAGTGAAGCCCACAGACCCTCTGAAAGACAAGGCCCAGGTACACTAATGCACAGCATTCAATGCCGTTTTGGCTTCTCTTGTCCATCTTCTTCTGCAAACAAGACTTCATCGATATGCCACTTTTGTGATATCATCTTCTGCATGCCAGTTATTGCTGCTTTTTCTTCAAGAATTTCTTCAAGAATTCAAGAATATGTCTCATTCTCTGATCACCACCCTCATGGCGTTCATTTTTCACACATTTGTGAGGAGTTGCATCATTGCACTCCTGAAAAGATAAGACGGAGGTCTTATCTTTCTGTTCTTTCATTCTCTGGGTTTGCTTTGGCTGCACAGTTGCTCAGTTTCATTCATAAACTTGGTTTTAATGCTTGAATATATGGTGCGTATGCTCCTGATAGAGTACAACCATTCCTTCGTCTAAACCGGGACCTGCTAAGGTGGATCCGGCTGTTGGGAAGCCCTCAGCCCCGGCTGGTGCCCAAAAGCAGTCAAGCGCTCAAAAGGTACTTTATTGGAATGACAAAGGATCATCAGGAGTGCATCAAAATTACATCAGCATTATTATTTTACCCTTACATTCTCAAACTAAAAGTGCAAATGTGAGACATTTGTGCTTGAAAAGAAAGTGTATCTTTATTGGAATTTAAAAGGGCTTTTGGGGGGGGATCCTTAACCTTTTTTTTTTTTTTTTTACTAACTTCTACCACCAAGTCTGAACTCAACACATTTCAAAACTTAACTGCAGGATGTAAACCCACTCTTGTTGGTCCATATAACACATGTACACTGGCAAGAAAACGTTAGAAAGGCTGTGAATCATCTGGAAAACATTGTACCTTATTTTAAGCATTGTATTTGTGTGCACAAGCAGTTGACACATAAAACTTTTTTTTTAATGATTTCAGGTAAATTTATACTAATAAGAATAAGAGACAGAGTGTATTTTAGGTCATGTAACTGGTCACCATTTCTTTTAGGTTTTTCACAATTTTTAATCACTTTGCCTAAATTGTTCATTTTATGAACATTTTTATGATCTTGTGGTGTAACAAATACTTTTTCCCATGTAGCCTCTCAATTAATATAAACTCATAAAACATCATATTATGAAATAATTATGCTATTAAAAAGTAAGTAAAAAGCAGTCATGTTTCATGTTTCTCTTTTTTTTATTATTTTTATTATTTTTTTTAACTTTCTATTTATTAAGGAATCCTTTCAACCGTGATAATAATAGGATATGTTTCTTGAGCAGCAAATCAGCATATTAGACTGATTTCTGAAAGATCATGTGACTCTGAAGACTGGAGTAATGATGCTGAAAATTCATCTTCACATCACAGAAATAAATGTACTTTTAAAATACAACAACCCGAAACTTTCAAATGGTAATGTACTGAAAAATCCCCCCAAAGGAAAATATGTGTGATACCTGGGAATGATCTAGTAGGATAGTGCAGTCCAGATATGTCAGTATGGAATATAATAAAAAGTTATTTTGCTTTGTGCTGCAGGTGCAAGTGGAAGTGTGTCCTCCAGGAGCTAAAGTCACTCTGACACTCTGACACTATCTTTGTGGTTTCTGTTGTGTGATTATCAGATACTGTGTGTGTGTTAAAAACATCCCACTGAGTTTATTTTCATGCATGTGTGTAGGATGTAGATCCTTTTGATGCTCTGTCTGGCACTTTACCATCATCACAACCCGTGGCTCCAAAAGTCCCAGCATTCACTGGACCAGAGGTCAAAGAGGTACTGCATGAATGTAGATATTTGAGTGATGTGTAAAACTTATGTGCATGTGTTTGTGAATGTTGATTATTTAACAGCCCATGTCTTTTTACGCATGTATGTGTTTTCTAATGGAGTGTATTGCATGTCTCAGCCAAATGTAAAGGCAGAGAAGGGTGTTTTCTGTGGTGAGAGAGATGACACATTGCCGCCCGGATACAGACGAGCAGATCTGGTCAGTTGGAGATCGTACATATTCTTAACCTTTCCTTTTTTCTATTCCTTTCATTTATTTAGTTGTTAAAGTGATAGTTCAACCAAAAATGGTATGTTGTTTCAAACTTGGATGATTTGGTTTTCTTCCATGCAACACAAAATGAGGATTTTGAAGAATATGCTGATTGTTCTGTTCCATGCAATTACAGTTAATAGAGATTGAGGCTTTTAAGCTTCAAAATGGACAGAAATGCACCAAAAAGCATGATTAAAAATAGTCTAAAGAAGGGCTTTTTGTATTCTGAAGCCATACTGTCTTTGGGGTGAACTGTTCATTCAAACATTCATTCCTTCTCTCTCCTCACATTTCTGTTTTGTTTCCCTCTTCATAATGCTTCCATGAAACCTGCCTTTTTAATTACATCTTACTGATGTTTGAAAGTCTTTTGGATTCTGTTTTCGTTGTTTCTATCTAATTCAAAGCGTTCTTTTATGCATGTTTTTCAATCAATTTTCAGCCAGTCTTTTAGTCAACTTTTGAGTCATTGTTAATTTGTCCATTCAGGAAAAGAAAACACCTGCTGGAGTTCCTGAGAAGCCTAAAGAAGTTACCAAGGTAGGAGAACTGTGGAGGATTTTTACTGTTAGTGTGTTTTTTTTTTTTGTTTTTTTTTTTAGCCCTTTTCTAATCATGTGACTCACATTCTTATAGTTCACACACTCTTTTAAAGTGATTGCTTGCCTCCTTCCCAACACCACATTAGCATTCTGCACCTTTTTATTATGGTCGCATTGTGATTGTCTCTTTCTCACTGCATTCTCCTTGTCTTTCTGTCATTGGGCCTAATGCACTAAAAATGCAGTTTTGTGCACAGACAAAATTACATATATTTGTTTTTACCATCAATGTAATGTTGATTAATTTGGATTATTTTAAATGAGTATTAGCATAATACACACCCAAACCATGTTTTTATATGGGCACTTTTAGGGCATATTAGGCCAGTTATGCGTATGCCTATACAGGCGCTGTTTTAGACATGATTTATCCCACATCAACCTGTAACGCATGTAATATTTGTTAACAATTATTCTAGGGTTATTCACTTTCAAATAATATGTATATGTATGTATATATATTTATATATATACATTTATATTTATATAAATGTATATTTATATACATTTATATATATATTTACCAACAAACTAATTCCATTATAAGGCCACTAAGAGTGTCAGCTGTTTTTATTATCTTAAATTAACTGTATTTTTTTCTTTATCAGTAGTAGCATTGTTTTTTTTTTAAATAAATATTTAATAACATATTTTTTATATTTTATGTATTCGTATTTTCCTTAAATTTACAATAAAATATGAACTTATCAATATAAAATAAATAATCAGTATGAACTTTTTTGAAAACATTTGCACACGATATACACGTTTAGTGAATGAGGCCCATAGTTTATTGTTACACTTGTTGATGAGCCTTTTGACATCTCACTGATATTCACTCACGTCTTACCATTATTCTTCATGTCTCTTTCTATCTGTATTTTAGTGCCAAATATTTAGCTTGTTCTAAGGGTGTTGGCTAGCAAACAGAAGCAAACACGAATCCATCATTCGTTCACTTTCTGCACATTGTTGCCCAATCAGCACATACAAGCACACTCATCAAACCTGTACTGTATTCTACTCATTATGCAATACAAGTTTTGTGTAAACACCCTTGACCCACCATTCAGTTCTCAGAAAATTATGATCACCGTCGCAGTATTTTGTACAACTTTTCTGATTGTTTTGCCCTGATCGTTCATAGAGGGCTCAGCTTATTCAGCTGGTGGTTGTTTTATAAGTTGGCCTGTGAATACAGCGTATTATTAATGTCCAGCTCTTGGTATGCAGAGGGTGTGTCTGTACTTTTCCTGCCAGGGCACATGCTGCTTGTTATTCCCTCAAAATTGAGCTTGGGGCTCCCTCTAATGGTCTTTAATAGAATTACATTATTAGACATTGTCACATTTTGTGCACAGTTCTGTTACATCATTTTCATTCATGTGTGCTTGTTTGATGTTTTCTAAAAGCCTATAAGCACAGACGATGCGCTCGACTCCCTCTCAGCTGGGTTTGTGTCTTCAGCTCCACCTGCTCCTAAGAAGACAGATGTGGTGAGTATCTTGAGAATATTTTGTTATCTGTTTACTTAAGTCAGGGGTTTTCAAGCTTTTTCATGCCATTTAAATGTATTTTTTCATGCCATTTAAATGTATTTTTTCATGTATAAAGACCCACTTACTCTCTTAAGAAGAAAATATTTATAATTACTATTTAATAATTAATTTATTAAGTTGAAAAAATTTAAATAACAAATATTTTCTGCATACCCTTTTGCTTCCCACTTTGAAAATCCCTGGCTTAAGACGTATTAGACTGTTCCGTTGTATATGCATAATCTTGAGTATATCCAAAGCTTTGTTTCTTTGTATGATATTTTTTTGCTGTTTTTCAGAAAACTGAAACAGTAGGAGCAGTCGATGTTCGTTCTGCAGGCATCTCCAACTTTGCTCCCCCTCCACCCTCTCAGGTAACAGTATTTTAAAACACTGCAACATTATTTAACCTTTTCCAAAAACTAAATTTCTCTCTCTTCTTGAGCAGAAGCAACCGGCAACATCTCAGCCTGCTACTGTAACCAAATCACCTGCTCCACCAGCTGACAAGAAAGCCAAGATCGAGACCCCTGCACAACCCGCTAAAACGAAGACCAATGAGGTCAGTTAAAACTCTTTTCAACTTGATAATTTAATGAAATATCATTCATTATATATTTTAAGGATTTAATGTTTTAGATAAGTCAGCATTTTTTTAAAATTACAAACTAATTATAACAGTGTTCATTTTCTCTTTCAGACGGACATGTCACTGGATGCTCTCAGTGCTTTGGGCGACACATTGGGCGCTCCAGAACCACCCAAAAAATTACCTGAACTCAAACCTGGGCAGATAGTTGATGTAATACATCTGTTTATTCTTTTAGAATCCATTATTTTATTTTAGACTTTTTTTTTATTACATGCGAAATTAAGTGTAAGTAGCTTCGTCTGATGAAGTACTGGTACTAGTTTTCTATATGGTTTTTTTTTAATAATAATTTACATGTTTTTGAGCAGGAGAAGAAACAGACATCAGAGAAGGGTGTTCGCGTCGGGGAGAGAGAAGACACACTCCCACCAGATTA